>SNQJ01S0148467.1:26007-37602 GCA_010110895.2 Picea sitchensis | reverse complement strand
CCGTATGAAGGAGTTATTGCGATCTGTCCGCCAAGCCAAACAGGCAAAATTTTGGATGCTGACTGTACCTGTCCGTACAGTCCGTATGGTGATGCGGCAGGGGCATACCATCATGATGACATGGCAGTTGGATGATGTGGCACATTTTCATTGGTCAGTTGTTGGCAAATCGGGTATCGACACGTGTTGCGTTGGCAGCGAATGGTATGAGGGCATGTGGCCCAATGCATGGGCGCCACGTGTCCCTCGTGGGTTGGTCTATATTTGTTATGTAAAATTGTATGTGGGAGTCCACGGGGTTCGACCCTCGGACCTCCCCCTCTATATAAACTTTAACAAGCATCCGCCTACCATTACACCACTGTATGTTTCTTGAAATTAACATATATGTGTAAGTGGAAAGGGGGGCGGGTCGGGGCCTAGCCCTGACCCGTGGTTCTGTTGAATCAACATACGACCACATTATATTATGTTGCGCGTGGGGATTAAACAATAACCACGGTTTCTATTGTATAACCGGTATATTATATGTATTGTGCCATATATATATATGTTGCATTGTTTATACCATAGTGTAATGCGCACGGTTATACATTTGCACGGGAGTTTGCACGGTTCAAACGGTTAAACCAATTTTTACGCCCAACCTTTGGTCCCATGGACATATGTCCGAGTACCGAGGCGGTTAGGGGCTGGAGGCACCTTAACCGTCCTACAGTTTGCACCGTTGGCGTGGTTGCGCCCGATGCCAAGTTTTTACGCTTAAATAAGCATGTGAGCCAGGTTTGCATTACAAGGGTGCGATTTGTAGAACTAGAGACAACAAAGTTGAAGAGAAAGACTTCAAGGAGGCTAACTTCTTCATTTTTCGACCGTTTCAGGTGCCAAAAGAGCCCAGACAGGGGTTTTGGGACGCTGGGAAGCCATTGGAGCAGTCGGTTTGTCATTTTGAGCATTGTAAGGCATGTTTTTGAGCACTTTGAGTAATTTAATAATAATTATCCATTGGAAGCTGGACCAGGAGATGTAGCCTGGAGAGGGGTGAACTCCTTTATCAAGTTGTTGTGTTTATGTGATGATGTTAATTGTTTATGCTGCTGTCTATGTGTATTTCACATAAGTAAATCCTTAATTTATGTGTTGCAAATTGATCTTGTTGCTTTAAACACATAACATTTCACTTGCAATAATTATTCAAGTTTTTCAAGTCTTCTTCAATTTTAGATCAATCTTCTACTGGGTGATTCTTCCACTTGACCAGATACTCGTAGTATTCCTTCCTCCTGGTCTTTTTACCCACTCTCTTGTCCATTATGCACTCCATCTGTGGTCTCTCTGTAATCGGCATCTGCTTCTGCCACTGGACCTCTGGCTGTTCATCCCCTCCAACTCCTGTTTCCTCAGCCTTATAGGGGTATAAGTCTGAGACATTGAACGTCGGAGATGTGCCGATGTCATCCGACAATTCAATCTCATAAGCATTTTCTCCGTGTTTCCTCAGGACTCTGCATGGCCCAATTTTCTTCATCTTGAGTTTGTTATATGTTCCCCTCAGGAACCTTTCCTTTCTCAAGTGTGCTAGAACCAGATCACCAACTTCGAACTGAAGTTGTCTCCGATGTTGATCTGCTCTGCGCTTGTACTCCTGATTTGAGTCTATCAATCACTGCTTCACCCTGCTGTGAAGTTCTTTCATCGCTTCAGCAGATTCTTCTGCACTAGCGTTGCTAGTCGCAGTCTGTTCTGACTCCCTGAGTTCAGAAAATCCCCTCGGTTGTGTCCCATACACAATTTCCAATGGACTTTTGCCTGTACTCTGATTCACTGAATTGTTGTATGCGAACTTTGCCTGTGGAAATATGTTGTCCCAACTGCTGTGGTGCTCCGTCACCAAGCTTCTTAGCAAGTCTCCCAGACTTCTGTTGACCAGCTCTATCTGTCCATCCGTCTGAGGATGGTAAGCTGAACTAAACGCCAAGTTAGTTCCTAGCTTCTTCCATAAGGTCTTCCAAAAATGCCCTATGAATTTAGTGTCTTTATCCGAAACTATGCTTTTCGGCAATCCATGAAGTCGAATGACCTCCTTGAAAAACAGATTGGCGATGTGGGTCGCATCGCTCGTCTTCTGGCATGGGATAAAATGTGCCATCTTAGAAAACCTGTCTACCACCACAAAGATGGAATCAACACCTCTCTGCGTCCTCGGCAAACCCAATACAAAATCCATGTTAATTGCCTCCCATGGTCTCTCTGGTATGGGCAATGGATGATAAAGACCTGTGTTCTATTTTCTTCCCTTCGAATGTTGGCAAATCCTGCATCTGTCAACAAATCTCTTGACCTCTGCTCGCATGCCTGGCCAAAATTATGATTCTCTCATCTTTGCGAATGTTTTATCATGGCCAAAGTGTCTTGCCAATCCACCGCTGTGTTTTTCCTTCAGCAAGTTCTCCCTCATGGAGAAATTTGGAATACACAATTGATTGCCTCGAAAAAGCAATCCCTCCTGGATCATATAATCTATCCAAGGACTTCTGTCTCTGAGAATTGGATTCTCAGCTGCCTCATACGCTTCTCCGAAATCTGTATCTCCTGCATACATGTCCTTCAGGTTTTCAAAACCCAATGTTTTGACTCAGAATTCCTGCAGCAACAAACATTTCCTTCTCAAAGCGTCAACCACTTTGTTAGCCGTACCTGAAATGTGTTTAATCACAAACGTGAAATTCTGCATATACTCTACCCATTTTGCATGCTTCTGATTCAACTTCTCCTGTTGACTCACAAACTGCAATGCATGATTATCGCTGTACATTACAAATTATTTTGGGATCAAGTAATGCCTCCACTTATTCAATGCCTGTATGATAGCATAAAACTCTTTGTCATACATGGAGTATTTCAGCTTTGCTTCATCCAGCTTCTCACTGAAATATGCAACTGGTCTATCCTCCTGACTCAAGACCCCTCCTACAGCATATCCGCTTGCATCACATTTCACTTGAAATGTCTTCATGAAATCCGGCAACACCAACACTGGTCATTCCATGATCTTCCACTTCAACAGATTGAAACTCTTCTCAGCCTCTGCTGTCCAATGAAAAGACTTATGTCGCTTCTTCACCGTGTCCATCATTGCTGTGCTAATTCCACTGAAATTTCTGATGAATTTTCGGTAGAAACTAACCAAACCATGGAAACTTCTCACCTCGAAAACATTTCTCGGTGATGGCCAATTCTTGATCACTTCCACCTTACTTGGATCCATCTTCAGCTCATTCGCTGAAATAACAAAACCCAAATAAATGAGCTCTGTCTTCATAAATGAGGACTTCTTCATATTGATCAACAGCTTCTCCTGTTGTAGCTTCCTCGTCACAATGGCCAAATGTTTCAAATGTTCAGCCTTTGTCTTACTGAAGATCAGTATATCATTCAGATATACGACGACAAATTTCCCGATGAATTCCCTCAAGACTTCATTCATCAGCCTCATGAATGTGCTCGCTGCGTTTGTCAAACCAAACGACATGACCAACCATTCGTACAAACCTTCGTTTGTCTTGAATGCTATCTTCCATTCATCACCTTCCCTCATGCGAATCTGATGATATCCGCTCTTCAGATCAATCTTTGAAAAATAATTTGCCCCACTTAGGCAATCCATCAGATCATCCATTCTCGGCAGTGGAAACCTGTACCTGATGGTAATTTTTTTGATCGCTCTCGAGTCGGTGCACATTATCCAACCTCCATATTTCTTTGGACTAAGCATCATTGGAACGACACACAGACTCAGGCTTTCTCTAACCAATCCTTTGTCCAACAAATCCTGGACCTGATTCTTGACCTCCTCATTCTCCTACGGCATCAACCTGTACGCAGCTTTGTTCGGCAAACTGGCTCCTGGTATGAGGTCTATGTGGTGACTCACACTCCTCATTGGTGGCAACGAATGAGGTAATTCATCCACGATGATGTCAGCAAACTCTTCCAGTAGTTTCTGAATCTCATCTGATAAGTCATCCACTCTTGTGCTAGTCAGAACAATTCTCGGCTTCCTGACCACAAAGAATTGTGGATCTTCTTTCTTTTCCATCTCTGTAAGAAGTTCCTTCCCACTCATGAGCAGTATTTTGTTGCTTACTTCCGGCTTAACCTCTTTATCCTTTATCGGAAGCAATCTGTGTGTCCTCCCATCCTTCTCCAAAGTATATGTGTTCATCCTCCCATCATGAACCACATTTCTGTCATATTGCCATGGTCTACCCAGCAATAAATGACATACATCCATGGGAATAACATCACACAGAATCTTATCATTATATCTTCCTATCTTGATGTCAACTAAGCATTGTTTAGTGACACTCACGTGATGTCCCTTCTGTAGCCACGAGACTTTGTATGGACTCGGGTGATCAGTTGTCTCTAGCTCTAATTTCTCCACCATCTCGGTCAAAACGAGATTATTTGTGCTTCCGCTATCCACGATAACCTTGCATTTCCTATCCTTGGTTTTGCAAGTTGTCCTGAACAGTCTGGTCCTTTGAGCTGAAATCTCCTACACCTCTTTCTCAGGTGTCAAAAGGACTTTTCACATCAGAAGTGAGCTTCCGTCTTCTGCGTCTTCTAATTCAGCATCTCGCCTCTACGCCTTGGCGATGTGGGCTTCTGCTCTGTTATTTTTTCTATCTGGACAGTCAATTGCTTTATGTCCATCCTTTCCACACGTAAAGCATGTGATGACTCCACCTTTGCCTCTTCCTCTACCTCTGGTACGAGGAAAAGTATTTGCGTCAGCATAATCTCCTCGCTGCTCATTATGCAGTCCTCCTTGTTCAGCATGTGGTTGTCCTCTCTGTGAGGTTCCACCTCTCTCAATCTTACCCTGAGGTTTCTTCCATTCCTCCTTGGGCTTCTGGTATTTCTCCTGAGCAACTGCCTTGCCTCTGGGCTGACTTCTTCCTCGCCCTCTCTGACCTTGCTTACGGCTCAGCTTCTCTTCGGCTTTCAGAGCCATCTGGTAAGCATCCTCCACCATTCTGATGGTAACCATGCTTAATTTATCCTGAATGTCATATCTCAGACCATTCAGATATCTGGAAACCTTCTCATCATCGCTCTCCCAATGACCTTCTCTGATGTTCAGTCGATAGAATTCCTCAGTGTATTCTTTCACTGTCATCAGTTTTTGTATCAGGTTCTACATCCTCCTGAACAGATTAATTTGGTAGTCCCTTGGGATGAACTTTGCCTTCATCTTCGCAATCATTCGATCCCAACTTTTGATCTTATGTCTACCTTTGCAGCGTCTGTTTGCTTGTAGCTCATCCCACCATAATGCTGCGTGTCCCTTCAACTTCGTGACAGCATGCCTAACCTTTTTATCCTCTTCGATATCCTCATAATCGAAGTAGGTGTCAAGAGCTCGGATCCAATCCAGCAACTCTTCTGCATCCAGACTTCCTTCGTAAGCTGGAATGTCCATTTTTGTTTTTGAACTCATCCGGGCGATAGCTTTAATCAATCGCTCATTTGCTGCATCTTCGGCTGCAACTTCTCCTTGTTGTTCAGCTTCATCTTCGCCTTCAGAGTCACTAAGATCTCCAGCATTGGCTGTGCGTCTCTGCGATGCCTCCATGTCTTCTAACCTTGCTCGAAGATCACATATCTGTCTCTCCATTTATGGATTCTGTGCTGGCCTACCTCTTCTTCTCACTTTCCTGTCTTCTGGTTCAGGTGACTGTCTTTCTCTTCTGGGCGGCATGGTGAATTCTCTCTCTCTTCTATAGAACAAAGAGTCAATCCCACTCTGATACCACTCTGACACAACTGCACTCCTCGGAGCACGATCACTCTCATAGGATCTTCTCTCCCTTCGACCCGAAGAGGTGAAACGCTCTTCTAATCCCTTATCGAGACTTTTCTGCACCCACAGGATGCTCTCCTGATGATCTCCCTTTACCTTATTGGAAAATTGGAACTCACTATATCGCGGGTCCTGAAAGCATAGGGTCGGGTCTCACCGATCCCCGAATCCCGATGGTCACTTGCCCACGGCTTTCCTTGCTCGTTATCAGGAATTTTCCCATTAGGAAATCAGTACTCACGAGGTCCCAAATCACTCACCTCTCAATTCCCCGATTCCCGATCTGCGATGCCACCTGTCTTCCACTTACTCCATGGTCCCCACGCTAACCGGTGGTTGCCGAGATATCGCCTTTCACGACCTCGCAAACCTTGGCGCAAATTATTGCGGCTCCAACTCGCGAACCTCCGAACTCACGATATGTCGATGCCACCTGTCGTCGTCTCCCTACAAGAGCTGACCTCTCGACACCTGTCCTTCGCCGAAATGGTGTGACTGTGGGACCCATCGCGTTTCCCAAAATCGCGGTTTCACCTGTTGTGATTACGTTGCATGCGAGAACCCCGAAACGCCGAACCTCGACTCTTCCAGATCCCTGGACACGCGTCCCATAGATCAACGGCTCTGATCGCGTCGGGAAATCGCTAATCGCGATTTCAACACACAAGACTCCTATCTCCGGAATCCCAATCCTCCGATGAGCCGAGTCCCGATGACTCCGGGCTCCTTCTCTGCTTGTTGGGGCTTAAATCTTGCGCAACTCTCCTGAGATCTAACAGTTGTCGGGACTTAGCTGATTCCTTCTGTGAATCCTGACCGTCGATTCTCCTTCTTGAAGATTTCTTGGAAATGGCTAAGTCCTTTCTCAGAACTTGCTCTCCAAGCCTGTGCCCGCAAACTCTGATTGACCCTTCCTCTATCAAACCTCCTGTGCTCTCTTTTCAACCCTATTACAAAGGTGCTAAACCTCCTGAGCTTTCTTACTCTAATTCTTTCAGAGGAAGTTTGTGCTCACTCCTCGCACTCGACGTCAACAACTTCTCAAGTGTTGAATCCTTCCGACTCTGCGCACTTCCTGCAGCAGCAGTATTTAACCTCCCTTGCTCAGATTAACAACTAAGACTCCTCCTTCAGCCTGTGCACTCCTTTACACGGCTTCAACAACCCAAATCAACTTCTGGGCGAATGAGAATAAAAGTTAACTACTGAGCCTTCATCAACGCACTCCTTGCGGATGAATTCAACTGCACACTTTGCAGGAATCTCCTGGCTTAGATAGAGAAATAATTGAAACTCATTCTATCTCCCCTTCAGAATTCAATTGAAATAGGAAATCGCATGCACAGCATATACAAAGAAAATGCATAACCATAAACAAACATTCCTGAGCACATCAACAATACACACAGAAAACAACACAAACCATGAGTTTTGAATCAAAGCTTCCTTCTATTAATTCAAATGCCTGTACATAGGTGTTCTTCATACAATATTCTCTGCTTGCTCTTCTCCTCTCCTGAATGCTTCCAATCTGTTACAATGATACAATGAGGGTGTCTATATCCGTTTTCCCTCCTTCCATCAATAACTGTCTAATCTAGAAATAAATCCTACCTACTTTCATTTACTAGGATAAATGCCTCCTTATCTACTTCAGAGAAGAGCGTATGGCTCGAGGTCTGATACAATATACAAAGGTGCTTTTCATAAATGGAGCATTTATACATTGGCGCTTCATCCTATACGAAAATTCAAAAAGTTGTGGCTGGTCTTGTCCAGCTGTTCATGGTCTTCCATGCTGACTCACTTGTCTTGGGCGATTCTCCTTGATGAGTTGGCGATGCTTCTGCATCACTCTGTGTCCAAAACTCAAACTCAAGCAGGCTTAGGCCATGGATTCCAGCATCTAAAATCTTAAATAAAAATTACACGCAAACAAAGATCCATCCACATCTCCCAGTTCTTATCCATCCGACTGTAATGTTAGTCAAGTCTGATAAGGATTCCACCCCAAATTCCGCCAAATCGCGTCAGCCATTATTGACTTCCCTTGGAAAAGGAACGACAAAGACACAAATTTTCAATGCTAATAAAACAAGATGAATGAGAGAGCGTGAAAGGACTGAAGGTTAGGTCACTTCAAGGTAACAAGGACAGTGAGTAATTGAGTTAAGAGTGGTAATTGGAAGAAGTGAAATAAACATTAATTAAAGTATTGGAAGAAGTGAAGGTGGCAATAACACTTCAAAGTTATCAGCCAATAAAATTGTAACAAATATATTTTTTATTTATTTTAAAATATATGAATTGAAACTTCCTAAGTTAAACATTACAATTTTTGAAAATTTTTAAAGTCAATCATAAACTAATGTCAAATCAACAATGAACTCTTTGCTATAGTCCCAAGCCTTCGACAGGCACTAATAAAATGTACACATTACTTCTAAAATGAAATAAATAATTTATTTTTAATACGATTTTTTTTAAAGATATTATATTACTTTTAAAATAAATAAATAAATTATTTTTAATATGATATCCTTCTGTTTGTATGCTTTATTTTGAATGGATGTTTGATAGATAATAATAAATTTGGTATTATAATTTTTTTAAACTATCTTTTAATTTAAATATTTAAATTGTTTTCTAAGAAACATAAAATAAGATTTACATTATTGTATTAGTAATCACAATTAAAAAAAAAATTCAATGATCTTTTCACCATCGTATCATATATTTATTTTATTTAAATAAAAATATTTAAATGATTGGTAGCATCCAAAAGTTCGAATTATTCTTATGTATTTTTTTAATCGTGAGATAGTGTTGCTCTCTTGATCTTTCCCTTTCTTTGCTATGATAGTGATGTTTTGGTCGGTTGGATTGTCAAGGATGGTGTCATGGAGTTTGTACTCTAGTGTACTCACACACTTTCTTTCTAGATTCCCTTCTTTACCAAATATCATTTATTTGTTATTTTTAATTTAATTAATTAATTCATTATAAATAGATTTAGTTGAATATATATAATTAAATTGTCGTATTATTATATGTTTTATTTGAGTATTGAATATAAATAAATATTGTTTATTTAAAACTTAATTAATGTGAAATTTGTGTGAACTAGTGTTGTTATGGTTGGTACAAGTTGTACACCATTTACATGTTACAATTAATGTCAACATTATGACACGATGTGTAACTGAAACAAGCTCACATTTATGCATACAACTTATGGTGTGAAGATAGAAAACATATGGCTTCAAACCTAGAATAAATGATATTTATCCTCAAACTGTCAATAAGAATAGCCCAATTGACTCCTTAACAAACAAGTCGTGAGCTGGAACAAATTGTTCGTCCCACCCCAGACCTTGGCCGGTGCCATTTCCGAGAGATACAGCGGCATAGACTGTAAAATGAAATAGTAAATTCATTAGGGTTTGATGAAAATAGACATACAGAACCTGCGACAGCACAAACTATGAATAAAAATAATAAATTTGTTAGGGTTTGATGCAAACAGAATTGCAGAACATAAAACGACACTAACTGTACATGAAAATAAGATATCTATTAGGGTTTGATGCAAATAAAATGCAGCACAACAAACAATTAGGGTTTGACTCGAGCGCTATTACGACTCGAAGTTCATTTACCTGGTTGTTGAATCCAATGCCAGCGCCGAGAAGAATACGATCGACTATAAGCATGCCGAGATTTTCAGCGACAGCTTTCAAGATCGCCCCTAGGAGGAAACTGAGGCCTCCGATTATAATGCTTACTCTTCATCCCTTTCTTCTCGTTATATACGAGGCCCCGAATGTGGCAACCAGGCCAGAAAGATAAAGCGACGAAGTGAACAGAGTGAGCAGCTAGTTGTCGTATTTGCAGTAGTCTGTTTCACGGAGGTGATGCTACTTTCGTTCATAAACATGTCGAATTTTTTTTTGAGGAAATCGTCCATGGATGTTACTCCTCCTGTTACACATTCAAAAACTCCCTATTCATTTTCAAAATGTCTAGAATATTTTCTAGATTTTTAAGCTTCACCTTTTACCTAAAACTATTTCAACAAACATAAATAACAGTGAAATATTTGCAGAAATGGTGAGATCTCCCGGAATGAAGTAATTGTGCAAATAAAGAGTCTATAACATGGAATTGCTGGTTTGAAATGTTCAATTGCGGAATCATTTTGTCTAAATCAAAAGATTCGTGTTTATCTCATCACAATCCAACAATTGCTTAGAGCAATTGCATGTATATTTAATAAAGAAACCGGTTTTCTATAAATTGTCGGATTCTTCCTGTGACATGTGCCACACCTAAGCTTTTTTCCACTTACAAAAAGAAAAATGTTCAGACTGATAGCAGAGTACATTCTTGGAAAATTCGTGTTTCATAACCATGCAGAGAAACGGTCAACGAAAGAGATTCTCAATAAGATTCAAGATTTTGTTTAAGGATTTTATTTAAGGGATGCAAATCCTACTGTTATGTATGAACATGACAGATCCATTTTCACCGAGTGAAGGACTTGAAGAACCATTACAAAGATTCAATAGTAGCAAAAGTTACATCGGTTGAAAGGCAATTTTAATTTTAAAGCAGATCTTGTCCCATTGATTTTAAAAATACATTTTATTTACTTCCATAACGGAGTTATTACTCTGTATCCATGGCTTATTTGTTTCAGTAAACTTACTAACTCATTCAACTATCCACATTTATAGCACTTAAACAAAACCACTAATAAAGAGAGGCCGAATTGAACCGCAAAAGGTAAAGCTAGTTTGAAGGAAAGTAAAAAATAAAATTTCAAATCCTTTAAAGTTCAAGCATGCAAATTATTTTTGGCAGAGCCACTGTGCTATTACTATTTTCAGCAGCAAACTTTGAACGGTCTCTGGACTCAATGATCGCTCTAGAACTAGATGGATCATGGTTATTCCGTTCAAATACAACTACTTCGCTAATAAGATTCATGATGAGAACTATCCGCATACCGGTCAAAGCACATTTAAAGGAAAATTCAAACAAAGGATTTTCCTGGAATATTTTGAGAAGAAAATTTACCTGAAACTCCAAGATCATAGCTGAAAAGCGAACCCCCTATAGCAGCAACTATGCATGCCAATATCACATATGTAGTAATATGACCTTCATAGAGCTCAGCCCTGCCTTGCTTCGGCCCGCTGACCGCCATGCCCCCCGCCATTTTTCCTTATTTCAATCTCCGCTGCTCTGTGTCCAAAACTTAAACTCAAACAGGCTTAGGCCATGGATTCCAGCATCAAAAATCTTAAATAAAAATTACACACAGACAGAGATCCATCCACATCTCCCAGTTCTTATCCATCCGACTGTAATGTTAGTCAAGTATGATAAGGATTCCACCCCAAATTCCGCCAAATCGCATCAGCCATTATTGACTTCCCTTGGAAAAGGAACGACAAAGACACAAATTTTCAATGCTAATAAAACAAGACGAATGGGAGAGCGTGAAAGGAATGAAGGTTAGGTCACTTCAAGGTAACAAGGACAATGAGTAATTGAGTTAAGAGTGGCAGTTGGAAGAATTGAAATAAACATTAATTAAAGTATTGGAAGAAGTGAAGCTGGCAATAACACTTCAAAGTTATCAGCCAATAAAATTGTAACAAATATATTTTTTATTTATTTTAAAATATATGAATTGAAACTTCCTAAGTTAAACATTAGAA
>SNQJ01S0148466.1:20643-44317 GCA_010110895.2 Picea sitchensis | reverse complement strand
CAGGTTTTCCCTCAAAGCCTTTTACCTGAAGCATTCCTAGCAAATTCATTAAGGGAATTAACCTTTTACCAACTTTGATGAATTTAATATAAGTTTATCTAATGACTCCAATAAGGGAAGATACCCTCTCCATCTTTGATGATCCTTGATCTCATTTGGTGAATCCATTGAAGTTTTATTTCAGATAATGGAATTATGGTGCCATGGGACTTCTAGGACACTTAGAAAGCGATAGTGCCCATAAATTACCATATCACAAGGGAAATTTTGTAGATGGAAAAGAAAAAAAAATTGATGAGGTTGTCGAGCATATGATGAGTCTTATGAAGGAGTTATCTCAGGAACCTAAAAAAGGAAAATTAAATTAAGCACCTCTTACTGAAGGGAAACCCCTTGTGGATGAAGAAATGCTTGAAGATTAGATATATGAAGAAAGTTTCCAAGAATATCTTGATGAAATTTATGATATTGAAGGCCTAGACGAGACATTGCTGTATATTTTCCTTCTTGAGGAAGATGAAGTTGTCAAGACTTTCGAAGAAGTAATCAGTTCAATTATGAATGTAAATTCATGGATCAACCCTCATATACCATTGAAAATTATATTTATGACTTCATATGTGCCCATAAGCATGGATGGGATACTGGTTGTCTCGGTTTTGACAGAGATCCCATCTACAACATTGAGGGAAGTTTCAAATTAAAGAATGCGGAAGATTGCTTTCCATACATGGAAAATCAATATATTTGGAAACCTAATGATGATATGATCATAGACCTTTTTCATCCACTAGTGGATGGCTTGTTGCAGTATACTTGTGGAAAATTCCAACCATGCCTTGGGGATTATCCTTTTGAGGACTCAGAACTATTATTTGATGAATATTCACAACCATCTTCATGCTCAAATTTTGATGGACATGAGGACGTGGAAAGCTCATAAAATTCAGATATCCATTCCATCAGGAAACGATATTTTTAGCATGAGGTAGTATGAAGGGACTTGAAAACATGTATAAAGAGGCAACATGTTTTGAGTGTGGAGAAATATTTTTTATCTAGACTTTAGTTTGTCCTTTATCTCATATTTTCCACTCTGGGAAATTATATATTCTTTTTGGGATCTCTCATCTCCTTTTAGCCTTCAATGAGAAGAGGTATTGTAAGTGAGGATGCATACAAGCCATCATCTATATGTGGTATTCATGTTTAGAAATGGATTGATCAGGATTGTGGCTACCCTTTCCATTGTGATATTCTCCCTCCCATCCACCTCCATGAATTTCTTTCTATGGCTGATCATATGTTTATTTATGTTCATGATTATTATGTTCTTGAATTATCATTTTTGTATTAGATAATTAAGCACAGGGTGAGATACCTCGATGACATGATCATTTGGTTGAATTGGTTATACAGTTTCACCTGACATCTTTAGAACTTGATTTCCACAAGCCTAATTTCGTAGGTGAGTAGGTATGGCATTTTCTTTCTTACAATGCATTTGTGTGTTCATTGTGGTGTAGTTTCATTTTCTTTCATATTTTTTTTTTACATATTACTTCTATTGCATTTATGCATAGTTGTTGTGATGCATTTTCTTGAGATCATATCACATGTTATTTAGAAGTTTTTAAAAAATGAAAAAAAAAAATATTTAAAGAGATCTCGTAGTTGTCAATTTTCAAATGTTGAAGTTTTTATTATAGGAATAAAGGGTGAGAAAGTTACCTCTCAATGCTCTAATATGTTGCTTGAGTATGTGTAGGCATAGGTATTACCAGGAGATGTTGAGGTTCTCATGTACTCTGCAATGAGCACATGTCCGCATGTAGGAGCTAGATTTTATCCCCTCAGTATAGGGGTAAATAAGAAGATAATGTATCGAGACCCGCGGGCTTAAGACATGGAGTGTTGAGAGCCATTTGACTAGTTGAGCCCACATTGATAAAATAGATCCCTTCCTCTACACCACACATCATTATTCATCATCAACAACATAGAGGCATATGCCACATCATCCTAGCCCAGAAAGGACAACAATCTTGCTTCATGAGGTAACAATGTTGGTCTCATGGTAAGTGTCACTTTAATAATTGAAGCATTTGAGTATGTTGTAAAGAGTCCTTTCTTGATTATGAAAAAATTCTCTTGGAAATTATACATTTTTCCCTATTTTACCTTGGTGGTTGACATGGTTTCCCAATAAGTGGGTCACCCTCAAAGAAATCATTTCTATCGGGGGGTCTTCCTGAAGGGTCATCATACCATTCCCATTCATAATTACCAATTTACACACCTCTTCCATTTTTGTTTCCTCATCTTTTGGGTTTTTTGGATCATTGACTTCAAGAAGGTATTGTACCTCATTTCATGGGAAGATGGGGTTGAAGGCCCAAAGGTTTTGTATATGGAAAGAGTTAAAAGACATAAATTATCATTCTATATGCTCTCCCTAATGTCCTAATATAAATGAAACGCTTCTCTATAAAAAATGAAGGACCTTTTAAAAAAGAAAACAAATAATTAATAAATGTCTTGCTTGATGGTGGAATGCATTTGCAGTGTCTTTTAATTTCCAGTTCATATGGAACTCAATGTATTCTAACTTCATTTGGAACTGTAGAGTTCCATTTCTTTCCTTGCACATATCACTAAATGTTTGGAACATAATAAATGAATGGAAAACAAAGGGCTTGGAGGCTAGGGTTTGGTGGGCTTGATGGTTCCACAGGTGATGTGTTGTGGTTTGAAGGAAGGAGATGCATGGTATGACACTCCAACATATGATATCTTGACACATGGCCTTTGGAGGCCCAAATATTTTAATTTTTAGGCTCAATCTCACTTTTAGGCTTTGTGTGACCCTTCTAGGGCATGATATCACCCTTTTTAGGGTTTTCTTTATGTAATTTTTATATTTACAAGTTGTAAGAGAAAATAAAGGTGGTGGGACCTCTTTTAATTTTTTGTTCAAAAGTTTATGTGGACAAATTGGTTTAGATTGCCTCATATAAATAGACGACCATCTCTTTTCATTTTCATAACTCATCACTTGAGGGTTCTCTCTCTCTTGGACTGGAATTTTGTCCTCTTTGGGAAATTCACTATCTCTTGTTTTCTTGTCATTATGGATGCTACACTTGTCTATTGGTGGAATAAAGGATAGTGACATCTCTTGGATGCTTCTTCTGGGAAAATTGTTGGAATTTCTTGATAAAGTAATGGTTTTTCATGTTATCTCTTGGATTAGGTAAGAAATTTATACAAGTGTTTGTGTTTCTTCTTAATTTCTAGGTTATACTATCAAACCCTTGGAAGAGTATAAGGGCATACACCCTCCATAAAGTAATTTCCCTCTATTTTTATTGAAAAGTCTTAAGTATTACTACAAGGAGTAACAGGGTTTATACCCTTGTAGAAAAACCTTTCTAGCGTTTGGTTTCTCTAGGGAGTAAAAGCGTTTGCACCCATAGAAGAGTAATAAACCCTAGCTTAACTTGGATTTCTAAGCTAGATGATTTGGAGATTTTGTGTTTTCTTGGGTATTATAAGGGTTTAATTATTGAGAAAACATTTCATTCTCCTTGTTGGATAGGTATTTGTTAAACCAAGAGACTCCATTACCCAATATATAAGGAACTAATTGCATTGGACATTGAATATTGTTCCATTGGTAAACGTGAAATTTAAGAGATTGAATTGTTCAAGGTTAGATTTATATTTTATATTATATTGGATATATTGTTCTCTATTGGGGTCTTGATTTGATAAGTGATTGAGTTGTTGTAAAAGAATTTAAGCTACAACTAATAGGGTTGTAGCAAACTCATTGTTTCATAATCTTTTCCAACTTTTCTACCGCTGACATTTACTCGTAAGTTGTGATATTTGATCTATTGTTTAAGAGCTATTGTTTGGGTGGATTACTTGTTGATTTTAGTCGATAGAAACTGTTGTTGTAGAAAATGTTTTCTACAGCCATAGGGTTGTTACAAAACTCTTCTGATAACACTCTTTAGCAACCATCTTTTGTTATCAAAGTTTTGGTTTAAACATTGGATGATTATCTACTAATTGCAAGCATTATTATACAATAGTATATGTTGACTTTGATGATTTTATTTTTAGTTGTTATAACTTCTTCATTGTTGATATATATATTTCCATATTGTTGAAATTTTGTGACAACAAGGTTTTTATTTTATTCCCCACTTGTATTGAGTCTTATATCATCACATTTGGTCTTGTTTTGGTTTTTCTAACACTTTTTTGGAGATACACAACCTTGGAAACCATTTACCAACTCCAAAGACTCTCTCCTCAAGCCTCAAGTTTATCTTTGACCCTAACCTATATGGTTTTTCTTCTAGCTCCTTTCTTATTTCTTTGCAATCCCCTAGTGTCACCCAGGAAGCATCCCTTGTGTTGGACTTTTCCTTCACTAAAATGAAGGGGATATTTATTAAGGTGACAATGATAGGAATCCCCAGTTGTGTCACACATTTTTTGTTTGGGTTGGGATTTTTCCTAACTACAAATCATGTGATAAAAGAGAACACCTTCTTCAACTATCTTAAGGTGATTATTGTAACATCCCCCAATACAACTGAGGAACATTATTTTATTTTTTTTGCTGGGGAAATCGGTAAATTGTGGTTCTCATACTCAAATGACATGGGGTCGATACCTGGAGGCTGCCACTATAACCCTAGGTGCATCCATGCAGCCCTCATGAATTACGCACAGGTTATTCGGGGTGAGAATCGAACTTGAGACCTCCTTTACAAATTTCCTTCCATATACACGGGACTTGCCAATCGGTCTACACCCCTGTGGACAACTGAGGAACATTATGATGTGGAATAACTCATAAATTAAAATTTTATAGCTAATTAATTGATTTCTTGTAGCTTTCACCTACAAATTACAACCATATTCAACTATTAATCATTACCATTATTTACATGCACCTACAGAATGTTAAAATAGACCTAAAATGTAGCTAATAAAGTAAATTAGAACAAAATATAAAATCAGTCTCATACACAGAGTTCATGTACAATAATTTAACTCATAAAATAACATAGCAACAAGCTAAAACACTTATCTTTTAGAAATAGTTGTGAAACTATTTGCTTGAGACAAATGTTCCACCCAACCATAAAATAAATATTCAAAATCTCAATGGAAATTCACCCCTGATTTGGGTCTATTAATCCGGAAAATAGGGTGGTTTCTCACTATCCATTCACAACTCAAAAATCCCACAACCCACTGATATTCTCCTACAATTATCTTGATTTTACACCAACTATCTTCCTCCCCACCTTCCCAACCAAAGGAATATACCCCTGTATTGATATTATTACTAGGAGAGTCCCATTATTTTATCAGGGTCTCTCTAGCACAAGTAACTAGGAATCTCTCTATAGGGAACTCCAAGGAAATCGTTGCTAGGAAAAACTACCAGTAAAAATAGAAAACACTTGTTGTTACAGCGCAACTCACACATGAGTTCACTCTTCATGCCTGATAACATGGATCTTCATTCTTCAGCTACAAATACACTCTAGAATTTTCTCCACCATACTTCAAAAGAACCTTCCATGCTTTCTCCATCTTTGAGCTCTCTTCTTTCTCTCTACTTGTTGTTCATGCACAAAACTTGATTATCTGTCCTTGTTGTATATTCCCATATGAATTTTCTCTCCTTTGGCTTGCTTGCTTGACTCAAAAACATCCCCAAGTTGATTTTACTCAATCCCCATCCTCCCAATAAATATGGGATGTGACTTCTCACACCCACCCTCTTACATGAATTTAATTATTGGCTTTGGGGACACTCAATCAAGAAATATAGTTTATCACACAATGATAATTAAATTCAGCAATGTCGATTGAATTAATAGACATGTGTATTTTTCCCTCTGACCCCTCTTTGTCATTCTCTTAAACCCTCCCCTATTGTGTCGATTAACTCATTCCCCATATTTTTCCATTTCCCTTAGCAGTTGGCATCATATTTTATTGTTAAAATTTGGAAACACATTTTGCATATACATCGCTTTGGCCGTAGACACATATTATATCTACATAAGCATTAATTAAATTCAGGATTATAGTGGGGATGTTACATCTCCCCTCCCCTACAATTGTGCATTTTCCTCGGTGCACACTATGCCAATATACATATATGAAAATTTATGTTATGATACTTAGAAAAATAAAATTATGGAATTTCACAACTCCAACAATAGTTCCAACCATAATCTCCTATTCCTCTCAACCCGATGACCCAAGGAATGCACCATTCATTTATCATATCTAACCCAAGGAATGTACCATTTGTTTAACACGGCTAACCCAAGGAATGTGCCATTCTTTTATCAGGGCCCCCAATGTAGTTGGCTAGGACTCTAAGATGTGGTTCTAGAACTCTAGCTTCTCAAAATGGAGTCCTGCATTATGTTTTCTTCAAAATTGTCAAAACATTGTGGGTATTCTTACCACATGTTTCATTCATGCTCCCATGTGGTATCTGTAGGACTGTAATAGGTCCATTGAATATTTACCAGCCCTATGGATTTGTTCCTGAGCACTTTGAATTTCCACTCTAGGATGCACACTAGCTCCACCCGGAAATCCCCTTTGTGCTCCACTTGGATCACATTCCAATCAATTATGTTGTTATGGTCAAGCACACATTTCTTTAATAATGACACATGGAATAGATTATGCACTCTCATGGATGAAGGAAATTCTATCATGTATACAATTGAACCTATCTTTTCTAATATTTCAAAAGGTCCACAATATCTTACTGCCAACTTTGGGAAACTTTCTAATCTTGGCAATATTATCTTTGCTTACACTTTCAAAAACGCATCTTCTCCCACTTTTAAATATCTAAAAACTTTATTCTTGTATTCATAACTTTTCTTCCTATCCTGGGAAGCCTTTAAATTCTACTTGATCTTTCTCATCTTTGCTTCCATTTCCTTCAACAAATATAGCCCAACAACTTCCCTATCATATGGATTATCCCATCTCCTTGGTGTGTTACACTTCCTTCCATACAATGCTTCAAACAGACTCATTTTTAATGAGGCATGGTACCTATTATTGTATGAAAATTCCACTAAGTAGATAAAATCCTCCTTCATTGATGGTTGATCCATCATATACATTCTGAGCATGTCCTCAAATATTTTTTTAGTCCTCTCTATTTTCCCATCTGAATCTGGGTGGTACGTTGTACTAAGATTTAGATTTGTGCCAAAGCCTTTGAACAAACCCTTCCAAAAATTATAAGTAAACTTTGGATCTATGGCTGAAACTATTGTCTTAGGCACTCCATGTATCCTAGCAACTTCTTTCATATAAATTTCTGCAATATTTGTTTCCTTGTGTGTAGTATTCATTATGATGAAATGTTCTTCCTTAGTTAACCTATCCACCACCACCATGATGGAATCATGTTGCTTCATTGTTCTGGGAAGCCTAGTAATAAAATCAATTGTAACAAATTCCCACTTCCATTATGGAATGGGAAATGGTTGCAACAACCTAGGTGGATGTTTATGCTATGTTTTCACTTTTTGACATTCTAGACATTTGGTTATGTAATTAGCTACTTCTTTCTTCATTCCTGGCCAAAACTATTGGTTTCTTATA
The DNA here is from genome assembly GCA_010110895.2 of Picea sitchensis. NCBI lineage: Eukaryota > Viridiplantae > Streptophyta > Pinopsida > Pinales > Pinaceae > Picea > Picea sitchensis. The sequence goes on along the minus strand of SNQJ01S0148466.1, from coordinate 36,640 downwards.
ACTGGAATCATTTTATGATACTCTGGGTGCCCAACATATGGTTCATTATGCAATTCCTTTAACAATGCATTTTTTTATCTCAATGGAATTCGACACATAAACTTTTCCTTTGCATATGATAATTCCATTTTCTTTCAGCTCATAAAAAATAAATTTCTACTGAAAATTACATGGCTTTAATGTTTCTTTTATTTTTAAATATTTTTTATCTGAATTTGTTATTGCAATAATTTTATCTTTCATATCAATCTTGTACATCTCAATGGATATTATATGCATTTCATGAGCTCTTTTATTGAGTGCATTATTGACTTGATTCACCTTTCCTTTTATATACTTGATCTCAAAGTCATACTCACTAAGAAATTCAATCCATCTAGTTTGTTTATCATTTAACATTGGTTGTCCAAACAAATGTTCTAGACCAAAGTGATATGTATTTAGTTAAAATTTATTCCCCATGAGGTAATGTCTCCACTTTTTTAATGCATGTACAATTGTTTCTAATTCCAAGTCATGTGAAACATAGTTGCTCTCATGATCCTTTAATATTCTGGACTCATAGCATACCACATTCTCCTTTTATGTAGGGACTCCAGTGAGCCCCTCCTTGCATGTATCAGTGCACACAAAAAATCCTTCATCTTGATCTGCAATCTTCAATATTGGTACACTTGTTAATAGTTCCTTCAATTATTCAAAGGTTCCTTCACACTTGGAAGTCCATTAAAATTTCACTCCCTTCTTTTGCAAAGACGTGATTGGACTTGTACTCTTTGAAAATAATTTTATAAATCTTATCTAATAACCGGTAAGACCCAGGAATGATCTAACCTCTATAACAATTCTTCGTGTTGGCCATACTATAATAGAATCTATCTTCTCAGGATCCATTGCTATCCCTTCTATTGAAATTATATTCCCCAAATAATGAATCTTCTTTTAATAAAATATGCACTTACTTATCTTAGCATATAATTTATTCTCTATTAAAACTTGCAATGCCATTCTTAAATGTTTCTTTTGTTCCTCTTTTGACTTAGAGTAGATGAGTATATAATCTAGAAACATAATCACAAACTTGTCCAAGCACTCCCTAAACACTACATTCATCACACACATAAACATTGTTGGTGCATTTGATATTCCAAATGGCACTATTGTGAATTCATAATGTCAATATCTTTTCCAGAATGATTTATTGCTGACATATTCTTCATTTATCCCGACTTGATGATCTCCTGATAGCAAGTCGATCTTGTAAAAGATTCTTGCACCTTTTAGCTGGTCAAAAAAATCATCAATTCTTGGAAAGGGATATTTTTTCTTTATGGTGACCTTATTCATCTTCATGAAATCAATACACCATCTTAAGGTTTCATCTTTATTTTTCACAAAAAGAACCGATGCTTCCCAAGGTGACACACTTGGGTGTGTATACCCCTTCCTTTGTTGAAATTTGGTATGCTCGTTTAACCATATACAATGTCACTTCATGTCACCCAACCATAGGAATTTTCATATACCACCCTCGAGCACACTAACCCTAGAATAATTCCAACAAGACTACTCCAGAACCAATAGATAAACCCTAGCCATAAAACTCCTGCAACAATAGCACAATAACCATACAAAGATAGTGTACCTTACACAAAAAGAAGCATAAGAGATATACCAAAGAATGAGAATACACCACGGTGATTCTTTGCACTACTCTCTCGGACTTGCACCTTCTTTTTCTGGTTGTGGCTCCTTAGATTTTGTGCATAGTTGTTGTTTATAGTGCTCCTTAGACTTATCCTTCTTATTCGAGTGGTAGTGAAAATTATCCTAGGCTCCACACCTTATTTATACTTATCTTGGTGAACTTTCCCATGAGACCGATCGTCTTTTCACCAGAAAATATAATTTGCCAGACTTTTGGTAGAGATTCGACTTCTCTTTGGGTTTTATTTTTTTAATTATTATTCCTCCTTGGGGCCGACTTCTCTTCTAGGGTTTCCACATCTATTTAGTGGTTCACTTTCTTATGGAATATTCTCGCATCTAATAAGGGTCATCTAGGAGGAAATATCCTCTGTAATAACAAAACATCAACCTCCCTCTTAACTATGGAGGCATTTTTCACGGTGTCTTCATCTAGTAGTCCACTAACAATGCGATCAACTGTTAGCACACAACTACCACAATTCCATAAGTAGCTCAAATATTTTGACACAGTCTCTGCAATCAATTAGCAGTCATCTACTTCCAATGTGAAATGGTAGTCTCCATGGAAATAAATTGAGTAGTAGCACAACTACTACAATGCCATCCTATAGAACATGATTCATTCGATCCTTGGTGGTATAACTACTATCGATGGTTCTAACCACTCCAAGTAGCACTTTAACTACTATCCAAAAAGACATAATGTATCTCCTCTGCGAAATCAACCACCATGCAATACAACAATCTCTATGATTATGTAACAATTAGATAGTGGCACAAAACCACTACAATATTCCCTCAATCATAATCATAGTCTACCACCTGCATGACTATGCAACAATAAACTAGCAACACACAACTACTACAATGCCATCGATAACTCAAATCACCTGCCACATTCTTTATGACTATACTGCAATCAACTAGTAGCACACAACTAATACAATATTCCCTCATCCATATTCAAGATATTCCACCTCCATCAGTATGCAACAATCAAATGTGGCACACAACTACTACAATATGCCCTTGGCCATAGTTAGTAGCACACAACTACTACAATATGCCCTTGGCCATAGTTAGGATCTTCCACCTTCATGACTATGAAACAATTATATAGTATCACATAGCTACTACAATATGCTCTCATCCATAATCAGGATCTGTATGACTATGAAGCAATCAACTAGTAGAAAACAACTACTACAATATGTCATTAGTCATAATCATAGTCGATGTCTCTATAACAATGCAACAATCAGCTAGTAGCACACAACTACTACAATATGCCATCAACGATACTTATAGTATTATCTAGTATCCTGAAGTTGCTCCCATATTCCTCACGATTAGGCATGTGATGTTTCTTCTTTCATCAGGTCTGATAGTGCACTATCCCCTCAGTTGCAAGACTAATCCATGGAACCCTTGGCCAGAGGGGTTAGTCTACATGAGAAGAAACAACACATCTCCCTCTCAGTGATATTTGACATTTTTCACCTCCATTCTTTCCACTCCTAGTCAAATCAGCATGACTAATAGGAGAAAGAATACACCTGATCCATTCACCACTAGCCAAATTAACATGGATAACCATGTGAGTGAATGTATCATTTTCCCTTGGTCAAATCAACATGACCAATCTGGGATAATGTCTTCTTGATGCTATTCATATGTAGATGTGTACTAGAGCTTCACATCTCCCTTCTGCATCATGTCTCAGCTAAAGTCTCACAAGAAACGTTCGAAGCCACACTACTTCATGGCTTGCAATACTGACTGATATATACTCTGCCTCTATTTTACTGAGTGCCACTGATGTCTTCTCCCTACTCAACCATGAGATCACATGGATTCCAAGTTGAATTAGCATCTATATGTACTCTTCTGATCCATTTCACTCCTTTCCCAATGAGAGTCTGTATAATCCTCCAGTTTCACATCTCCATCCAAGACATGTAATCTATATCTGTTCATACAAAATAGGTATCTCAACAAATATTTTGTTGTCAATTGATATACATGTCTCGAAATCAAGGTAAAAAGTTCCACATCCCAGTCCTTTTGACTGGCTTGCTTCACTCAAACAAGGGAATCCCCCTAGGAGGTCTCATATCTCCTCAAAGTCTCTAAATATTTTGATCTAGACTCATGTATGCTAGTCCTAGAGAACATCTCTCGCATATGAATCTAAAGAGGAATACTTTCTGAATTAAAGTCTCTAAGTAACTGACTCTCTCTGATATCAGGCTCACTCTGAGTCTGGATGCTCCCTCTAAAGCTTAACTCCCTATAAATTTATATATCCTTCAGAGTCATCTCCTCCCTCTACATGTGTTGACCTCCTCTTATCCTTCATTACATGAATGTGCATAACTCTATGTTTGGATAATATGATTCATGTTGCCTCCTGCAACCATCATCATATCTCCCTCTCAGAGCTATTATCGATAACCTGTTCGAAACAAGAAACAAGAACAACAACATCTCCATGGTAGCCTCCATGGAATTTACAATATAACCTGCCTGGAATAAAGGCAACAACCAAGATCATCTCCTAAAGGAAATCAATTTATCTTGTAAACAAGTGCATTATTAATATGAGCATTCACATAATGGTAGTTGTCACAACAATAATCAAGTGTTAATAAGCTAGCACTAACAATGGAAATCAAGATTTCTACTATGGTTACAACACATACTTAAACTGCAACAATATAAGGAATATCAAAACTGATATTCAAACCTGGAGTGTGCTATTCCTCTTGTTAACACATAGGATGTACAAGAGTCAAGTTTTTCTCCCATCTTTTAAATTTTTTGTTAGTCTATTCTCATAAAGACTCTTTCGGTATTTGGAAGTCATGTCTTTTGTCCTTCTTATAAGACATTTTTTTAAACTTGTAGGCTTAAGTCATAGAGTCATGTTTCATGTCTATAAATCATGACTTTGATTTTCTCTTGGGTCTAGAAAACTAATCAGAGTACATTTACAAAAGTCTTTATGTCATGATGGTGGTTGTCATCATTTGTAAAGAGGGAAGGTGTTGGTCATATCTACATAGTTTGAAGGTCACCATCAAGTGTTTTGTCCAAAACAGGTGTACAAAAGGTTTTAAATATCCACTTAACCATTTAAGTGTCGTGTCACTTGTCAAATATCACTCGTTGCAAAGTCTCCTAAAAGTCCACAACAATTCAAAAAACACTCCATGCACTAAATCGTACATATACATGATTTGGGAAACATGGAACTTGGTGGATTCTTGTTTTTAGTTCATTTTCATCATCAATCATTTCCAAAACAATGATTTCAAAAGGAAGGTTCAACTATTTTCATGTTTTTTTTCATTTGCAAAGGTAGTCGCTATAGACTGTCTATCATTGCAGACTGTGTGTTGATGCAAACATTCCTATATTGATTGGTGGTGAGTTAAAATCTTAAAAGATTTATGGTTCAAATTTTTGTAGCAAGGCGTAACATAATATTCCAGGTACCATTGCTTGATACTCAAATTCCATCATTTTGAAACCATTATAGTGATCAAGAAACCTATTTTCTACATAACTTTAGATGTTGCAAACTGATTTTTATAAGTTAGCGCTACAAATACCTTATTTCAAAAATGATATGAAACCTTAGCATACATTTCCTTCACTTAGGTTTTAGGTACCACAATTCCACTCAAAAAGCCTCATCTCATACCTAATCTTTGAACTACAAATTCTTTTGATGAAAACCCTAGTCACAAAACCACTTGCTGCAAACTCTTTGTTTTGCACAGTTGCTTTAAAATATTACTATTTAGTTTTCATTCATACTTAGGTTGTCATCATTGCATCCAATATTCTAGCTCCAGTTACATTTTAGTCTCTGCAATATTTTTCTATTATAAATGTTATTTGTTGTAAAACCCTAATTTCACTAGATTTCATCACACGGTCTCTTGGCAGTTGTTATCAAAGAGTTTTTTACTCTTATTTGACTTACTTGCCATGGAGGCTCAAAAAATGAAGAAAGTCCATAAAGGAGGCATTAGTATAGTTTCAAAGCTTATTTTCATGTTTTTACATCAGTTGCAGTGAGTAAAAAGAAAAAATGTCATGTAAAAGAAAGTTCGCAGTGAATCCTACAGATGCGTTGCAATCCTGTTGAAAGTGGAATTGTTTGCAATGAACTTTCTGCGAACTCTAACATTATGATAAATTTGAGTTATGGAAGGGTTTTCACCTATCAAAGGAGGTTTGAATGGTTTCCTAGGAATAATTTAGACATCAAGGGACACTTGTACCTGATATCTAGCTCCACCAAATCTCCAAATATGAGTTGGCTACAGTTGCATTTATCATCACCAAAAGTTTCCTTGAATATAGTAGTTAGTTAGTTTTTTGTCTGTTTGTCTACTTCCACTCCTCTCCAAGGCACAAAATCCTATGCGTGGGTTATATGGAAATTAATAGAGGGATTTTTCATGAAAATTTATATTTAGTGTGTGATGTAACTCCTAAAGAAGGTTTGAGTCGTTTATGAGAGAATCATATCTTTTTTCTTCAGACTATAAAAGTTTCCAAACTATGTATATACATACTTAAAAATCTTGGATAATTGAAGATCAACTCCTTTTTCTACTATTACAATCTATATTCATGTCTTTCTTTGATGTTACCTACTGATAAAGGATTTATGTTTAGTACTTATGTTCATGAAATGAAATAACTTATTTACTGTCTATTTGTTGGTGCAAGTATTTTCAAAGCACATCTCATTGAATATGAGGTTTCTTGTTAGTAAGAATTCTACTGTATGTGTGCCAAAAGTGTCTGATGTAACTTGGTTCATGTATTTCATTTTTCTACTTCAGTCTTCCATCTTTTCATTGGTGTTCTAAAAATTGATCTAATATTTTTCAAGGCTTACTTTTTAGAGTATGTTTTGTGGAAATTTTGTGTTGATATTTTAAAATTGAGTTTCTCATCCATTCATTACACTTGAATTAAAAACATTAACTTTTACAAAACTAAAAAATTATGATGGGTATTAAGATTACACCTACAACAGTCTAGGTGTGACTTCTAGTACTAACACCTCTAAATATGTTGGATATGAGATCCCTCTAGATCTATAATTTTTTCTTGGACAAAAGATCCCTTCTTCTACAAACACCCTCAAAATAGTGATACAATTTAGACATATACAAGTACATACCTCTGACAAACATCTGAAACTCTTTCAATTATGGTGTTTCCATTTTGTATGGTGTTTTAGACACTGGGGTATCTCCTAGAACAAAATCAATAGATAAATCATTGTATCTCTTTGGTGGAAATCCCATTATTTCTATAAAAACATATTCAAAATCCCTCAAGACTAGACGATCTTCAATGCTTTCAACTTTTTCTCTGGTTTCCTCTTCCATATGGGTTGCAAAAATATGACATCCCTTCCCAAAACTCTTTTTCAACTACATATAATTGAAAACTCTCTAGCAACTATAGCTCTTGGAATTCCTTGAATATTTCCTTGATTCCCTTCTCCATTAAGACATGTGTTGTATTGTTGTAAAAATCTAGGAAAACATGGTGTTTTTCCAACCAATCCATACCAATCAAACATTCATACGAACTCACTGGTATGATGTTTTCATCTACCTTTCTGTTGAGTCCATTCATGTCTATCAGGAAAACTTTAACTAGCTCATTGATTTTCCTTTTACCCTTATGGCTAATTGAACTAACCAAGATTTCTTATGTTTAATCCTTTGCAAGGGAAATCTTTCAAGAATTTTAAAGTTTATGTAACTATGGCTAGCTCCATAACCAACTAAAATTCCTATGGGTTGGTTAACCATCTTAGATTCCACTTCAATCATGGGAGATTGATATTCTTCTTTCTTGTTGTCCAAGGTTACATAAATCCTTGTTATGTTTCCTCCCATGTCTGCCACTATTTTAGCCTCATGAATGTTTTGGGTAGTCCCCACCCTTTATTATTTTTGAGGGAAGTTCATATATACGTGATTTCCCTCACATCCCCAACATTGCACGGGCTTATTCCTTCATATTTTCCCAAATGAATCTACAGTCTTGTCCCCATTTTGGGATGATTGACCTAGATGATTTTCTTGAGAATTGTTATTGAAAAAGGGTGGCTTAAAACCTTTCTTCCTTTTATCCCTTTTACCCTTTATCTTTTCATTCCAAGCCTTTAGGAAATATGGCCTCCCTCTGCTCTGCTCATAAATATTTTTTGTCATGCTTCCAAGATTGACTTCAAGGAAATATTTCTCTTGGAAATAATGCTCGAACAAATATCTCTCTTGGAAATATCCTTTGAATTGTCTCTGTGAGATCCTATTGTCATCAAGGTGCTTTGATTGCTTAAGTTGATCCCACCACATGAATACCTTTCCTTTCAAGTGGTAGGTTTGAATTATAGCCTCTACCCTTGAGAGGTAATCATGCAACTAGAAATATTTCTTCATTTCTAACAACCAGGCCTTGACCTCTTCTCCTTTCCTATGCTCACCATTGAAAGTTAGTGGCTTAATCTTCCTGAGTTCAAATTGAAAGATGTCTTCCTCAGGCCTTCTTATTTTCGTCCTGACAAGAGACACATTTGTATTTCTCCATATCCCAAAACTTGCATGAGTTCTTCTAGTGGACTTCTTTGGAGAATTATGGAACCTACTCACGTTTCTTGATTACCCTCCATTCCCATTATCATACTTTTTCTTTGATATCTCAATGCTATCACTTGTCTAGCACTAGTTACTTGCTTGGTGTTGTATTTATTGTTGACCTTATCATGTAACATATTCAAGATCTGAAATATCTCTTCCTAAGCCTTCATAATCATTTCATTTTCATCTCTATAGCTCTACACTTATCTATGGAGGATTGTCATAGTTACAAGCTCATGTATGTCCCTTCTTCCATTTAACTATGTCTCATCATTTCCCAGGATGACATGTACATCTATGATCTCCTCCTCATGGTTGTAATACCTTTGGGTTTCCTCCATAAATCTAGTCCCCATATAAGAACCAAAATTGCTTTCGTGTACCTCTAATTCTGCAACAAATGTACATGTAATAATTTTTGTTAGAACATCCATAGCATAAAACATTTCATCAATTAGAATACAGGTCACCATGCACCAAATAAAAATCAGATTACATATATGAAATCCTCTCTAAACCATATTTTCAATGGTTGTACTCATTCCTCAAACTAATTTCTGAGAAAAAATTTACATCATTAACATGTTATAATTTCCCACTCATTTACTGCTACAACAATCTCTATGAGAAATTTTTATGCCCAATTTAAAATTCTAGGTTGAAAGATATCTTCTACTCCTCAATATATTTTCATCGATTATTTTTTTTTCTCAAATCCAGGATCTGAGCTGAAATTTATGGTCGAGAGGAGTTCTGACTATTTTACCCAATTTTCCCATGTATGCTAGAGGTGACTTATTTTTCCTCCTGCACATTTTTACATACCCAGAATCTAAATTTGGCTCCATGGCCATGTTCAATGGATCATAATAATTTATTCTACTACTCATGAGTCCCAAACAGACTCTTGACAAAGTGTTATGCCCTCTGGAAGTAATCTTGTGCCAAAATTTTACCCTTACTGTTTTGGATGTAGCTTTCTTATACGAGCTCTGTTTTGCGCCCGAAATAGCTCATTAGATAACTCTCTCTAGTTTTTTTTATCTGAGCGATAGAGGCAAGTGTACTTTGGTATACTATGATATCATGGGTTTTCATTGGATAAAAATGTTGTTTAGGGCCTCAAAATCACCCTGCAAGTTCATGACCTTCAAAAATATGAAAAAATTGAAAATTTTCATATAAAATGATATTTTTTACTATTATAATAGCCCTTTAAATCCGAGTCATTGATCTCAAATCGAGTGAAATATAATTCATTGATATGATTTCCATCGACGATCAATCAATCAAAACTTTCCTTTCAACATTCTCAACGCTTTGCCCAAATTGTCAGTCATCGACCCATTCCCTTGAAAACTGATTCGTAACACAAATTTAAATTGGTCGACCCAACCATCAGCCCTGATGCATTGAAAATATTCGTTGATTGACAAAACACTTCTCCTAATCATCCGACCTGACCGTTGGCCATTGACCACCCTATTGGATGATGAAAACACTTCCCCCAATTTGGTCGAGTCGACTATCGACCATCAAGAACTTATGGGTTGATATGGAAAATGTTAATGTGGCATGATTGCATGGATGGTGATGTGGCATGACACATCATCATGAGGTGTAAAATTGGTTGATGCGGCATGGCACATGGAAGTTTATGTGGCATGACACATGGAGTTTGATGTGGCACGACATGTCTTTTCCCTCTTTCCTTCATCAGTTGTCGGTCGTTTCTATTGGACGACCCGACCATGTCACCAATTCAACCAACACCCAATCATTGACCACCGACACTTACTATTGATCGATCAAACGATTCAATGAATTGAATGACACCCGACCATCAACACATCCATCATCAACAATTTCTCTTGCTCGACTCTGACACTTCACCGAATCGACGCACCCGACCATCGATCGTCGTCTATTGGAAATTTCCTTTGGACGCACCGACACTTTTCCAAATTAGTTGACCACGTGACCATTGGCCATCAACATTTTCTGTTGTAGACCAAAAAATTCGGCAATCTGGTTGATCAAACCATCGACTGTTAGTTGTCGACAATTTCCTTTGGCCAACTTCAATACTTAGAAAAAATTTCGACCATTCTCCAATTAATTTAGGCCGTTGATTTCCAAGCCAAGATGATCTTGACCGTTGATCGAATTCAACTCCCAAACAACCGAAGCTAATCTAGATTGTTGATCTGCTCCACTTCGCAAACCTCCTAAATTGACTCTCAGTCATTGATTGGCCCCAACCTCCCAATGGCTGAAAATAAATCAAGATCATGGATTTGATCCATTTTCAAAACAATCTAAAATGAGTCTTAGTCACCGATTTTTTTCAAGTTCAAAATGGTCGAAAATGAATCATGGTCATCTATCTAGTTCACCTTTCAAATAGACAAAACATTATAATTTTTTAAATTTATCAAGGTTAATATCAGTCATTGATCTCAAGATAAAATATGAATTCATTCCTTGATTCAATGATCCAATTCAAATTTATCTCTGCAACTCTGTAGATTGAATCCATCAAACTTTTTGAATAGTTCTGAGTCCTCTAAACTTGAATCTTGCTCACAAATTTTGGGATTTCTATCTGATTTTTCACCATTTTTCCCCAAATTCATAGAGACTGAAATCTACAGTAGAAAATTTACTCAATTCACATTAGTTCTTGGTCCATACAATCCCGGTGTTTGAAACAAAGGCTTTGATACCATAATATAATGTCCCCCATCCCATCTAAGGAACATTACGGTGTGGAAAATCATAACTTAAAATTTTACAACCAACTAATTAATTTCCTATAGCTTCCAGCTACGAATTACAACCATATTTAATTGTTAACTACTACCATTATTTACATGAAGCTACATCATGTTAAAATATACTTGAAATGCAACTAATAAACTGAGTTACAATAGCATATAAATCAGTCTCATACACAGAGTTCATGCACAACAATTTAACTCGTAAAATAATGCACCATCAAGATAAAACACTTATCTTTTAGAAATAATTATGAAACCATCTACTTGAGATAGTTGTTCCACCCAACCATATACTTGTTGCTCTAAATATCAATAGCAATTCACCCTCAGGTTGGAGTTAACAATCCAAAAAAGGAGGTGATTTTTCATTGTTCACTCACAACTCAAAAGTCCCACAACCCACTGATATTTTCCTACAAGGATCACAATTTACCACCAACTCTCTTCCTCTCAACCTTTCCAAGCCAAGAAATGTACTCATTTAGTAATCCCAGTCCCTTGGGTGTCCCATTCATTTACCAGGGTCTCTCTAGCATAGGTAACTAGGAATATCTCTGCTGGGAACTCTACGGAACTCGCTCCTAAAAAAAACTACTAGAAAAAAAAAACACGTGTTGTTACAGTGAAACCCACACAAGAGTTCACTCTTCAGTCCTAAAAACCTAATTATTTAGTTTTCAGCTACAAATATTCTCTATAATTTGCTCCAGTATGCTCCCAACTCACCCTCCATAGTTGCTCCATCTCCAAGCTCTCTTTCTTTCTCTCTACTTGTTCTTGCACAAAACTTAACCGTCTCTCCCTCATGTAGTTGCCCATATGAATTTCCTCTTCTTTAGCTTGCTTAATTGACTCACACACTTCCCCAAGATAATTGTACTCTACCCCCATGCTCCCAATAACTATGGGATGTGACTTTTCACACCCACCCTTTTACATGCACTCAATGATTGGCTTTGGGGACACTCAATTAGAAAATAGAGTTTAATAGACAATGATAATAAAATTCAACAATGTGGGTGGAATTAATAGACATGGATATTTCCCCCATTATCCCTCTTGGTCATTCTCTTAGACCCTCCCCTCTCTTGTTGATTAATTCATCCCCCATCTCTGTCAATGTCCCCTTAGCAGTTGGCATCACATTTTATTATTAAAATTCAGAAGTACATTTTGCATATACATTCCTTTGGTCATAGCCACACATTGTATCTACATAAGCATTAATTAAATTGGGGATTATAGTGGCCCTATTACACTTATTGCAAGTCTCGTATTTCCATTATTAGTATAATCGAAGTTACAATCTTTATTGTCTCTTATGCTTGTGATGCATGTTGTTTGATTTACTTTCTTTGGCATGAGAGAGTAAGGAATGGTCTACTTTACTTGGCATTTTAGTTTACTTTCATTTTATCTACTACTTAATAAACACAACCATTAAATAGGTACTCTTTACTATATATTGGTAATAAACCACCAATACCAAGACCAGGGTTAACAAAGCATGGGAGTGGAAGCACCATTTCCCAAAAAACCTTAGGAGTGAAGTTTCTTCGGATATATATATATATGTAGGAAAAAAAAACATGCAGAATGCCAAGTAGTTGCAAAATATATGAAAACATGCATATTTGTGCCTTGTAGATGAATACTACATAAATTATGAAGTTAGAAATCGCATCCACAGTACATCAATGATTAATCATTCGAGCATCAACCATCAAGTAATTACAAACAAATATACACATTTTTAAGCCATATAATAGGAAGTAGATCATTAACTTATGAAATGAAATAGGTTATCCATCAACTCTCAACATGACCAAATAGTTATGTTTACAAAATGGGTCATTTACTAACTTCTAAAATGATAGTTTAATTGAAGTATTAATACCAAAAGGTCCAAAACACTAAACTGAGTTAGTTGCTAGAGATTATGGGTCTATGGCATATAAAGTAGTGAAAAAGGAGAAACAATTATTATAATTTATATCTACTTTTCCTTCCCTTGTGTGAGACTCCACATGGTGGTAGTGGAGCCGAAGCAAGAGGTAATTGTGCAAAAGTGAATGGAAGTGGAATTGAACATTAATCCCCTACTTCTCAATGTCAAAATAAACAAGTTGTGTATGTGGGGAAGCACCGCCATGCATGTTCCATCACTTGAGAGAAGACAAATTCCCTCGATCTCTAATTGAATGGTTGGTCCCAAAGGCAGTATTTCCACTGATGTAGTGGCTCAATTGTCTCCATATGGTATCACACTCCTCATCAGGGACTAGTTTGTCTAATGATTCCATGTAACTAACCTAGGGATCACCTGGGGATCAGATAGGGAGTGTCTGGGGAGCATGCTCCCAACACCAAGAGCATCCTAGGGAATGTTTCACTCCCCACAATGGAAAGAACCACGCCAAGGAGCCTTGGAGTGCACTCCCTGGACACTCCTACTTTAAGCACAATATCGAGGTAGGCGCAACCCCTGGGAGGATGCTCCTAGTAACACTAACTAGGAATGTTTCTTTTTCATTTGGACCCATGTTATGCTTTTACTTGACTCCATATTGCAAAAAGCGGGCACTAATCTTGTTGGATCCATCCTTCCTTAATTGATATATTTCAGAAACATTCTATGTCTTCATATTTATCTTACCCCTTCTGAACTTGAATTTGAGATCAAAAGAAACCTTAAGGGAATCACCCCTATAGTCTAAAAAACACTAGTTACAAAGAAAGAGAGGCATATGTTGAGGTTACAATGGGCATTGCATCAAGGTTTTTTTTCATTGACATTCTAGACACATTTTTCCATGTAGGATTGGGTTATAGCAATTGACATTACTGTCGAGGATAAATTCCAGTTCCCTAGAATCAGTAGATTTGCTACAACATATTGATAAGAAGAGAACATTAAAAATATGTTATCTCATTTGGGATACCATTGAGGAACAAAGCCCTATTTCTCTAAATTCTTAGTGTCCTACTACTTGTATTTTTGGTGAGAACAACCAATGGTGTTTAAGGGAAAGAAGATCTAACTTGGAAACTCCACTGAAATTACAAGTCCCTTTTTTATGAAGAAGAGGACATCTCCTACATGTTGTGCATGGAAAAAATCATTAGAGAAGTGTTTGAAGTTCGTTTTACCAATTCCATTTGAGGATCTTATCTCATAGAGCCATGGTATCATTCTAAGAGGTCGGGTCTTAATTGCAAGGTATACTCCATTGAACTTTTCAAGCATCAAGGATAATCAAAGCTCCTTCCTAATGAACATGGCTTGAGGGAACATCTTCCAAAGTTCCATGATTGTGGTGATTCATTTAGACCACATCTCAAATATTTTGTGGAATTCATGTAACATTTTAATGTTTGTCATTAGGTGTATTAATGAAGGTATTTGTAAAGACATTGGACGATGATGCTCAAGTGTGATTAAGTGAATGATGCTTGTAGTAAAGATACCAAATTTGGATGCCCTTGTATAAGCTTTCGAGAATTATTGGGCAAGCCCAAATGAGGATGATGAATGTTTTCAATACTTTTCTAAGGATGGTATATCTACTCCGTCCTAGAGGATTTATCACAAAAATGTAAATCAGAGACTAGGTGATGTGAAATCCTTTTTTTCCTTGTCTTGTGAATCATGTGAATTTATTGAAGAAAAAAGGATGATAAAAGTTGTAAAACCATAAGCATTCATCCTTGTTTCAACGACTGCGCTAATTTGCGTCAAGGAGAATTGCATGAAATTTCCAAATCCAATGATGAAGAATGACAAGAAAGGAGCAGCCAAATTAAAATCTTGATCTCATGTGAAATCGAACTTGATTTTGGATGGAAATTGAGTTGAGGAAAATTGAGTTGATGACGAATTGAGTGATGAATGAGCATTAAGAAAGGGATCACAGGGGGTCGGAAGAGTGAGGGNAGCAGCCAAATTAAAATCTTGATCTCATGTGAAATCGAACTTGATTTTGGATGGAAATTGAGTTGAGGAAAATTGAGTTGATGACGAATTGAGTGATGAATGAGCATTAAGAAAGGGATCACAGGGGGTCGGAAGAGTGAGGGCTGAGCAGGCAGATGCCAGGGAGTAGTGATGGTGGGGAGTGGGGGGGATAGTAGAGGTACAAAATTGATATACAAAGGGTTGTACGGGAACATGGGAGAGAGGTAAAGAAGAGATGGAGGGTAGTAGGTACGAGTGCTGGAGGAAAGGGATTTTTTTGTTTTGCATCTTCATTTGTAAAAAAAAATTCATTTGAGAGTAGTGATGGAGGAGAGAAGAAGTTGGGTGTTGGTTGTAAACCATGGCCATAAAGTACGGATGTGATCTATACATGTATGGATTCAGTTGTCATTCAACCAGATTTCATGGTGGATCATTTTGTGTACAATGGTCGTAGGCTAAAGTTTCTACGAAATGATATTTTTTCCGGGGATATTTGCCCAAAATCCAGCGAGAAATTGTTGGATTCGTAGATTTGAGTGATTATTTTTGTATAATTCGAGTGCCCTGGGATTTTTTCAGCAAGTTGAATCTATTTCTGTGTTAAGAAATGGATTTTGAACAACAAAAAATAGTCATTCATGTAAATTTATATCACCGGATTCCGGCAAAAAAAGCCATTTCATAGAACAGCTAGCCAACGTCATTTGGAATTGTAACATCCCACTTTGGCGCACTGAGATGACTTATTTTTTAGGACACTTGCTTGCAAGTGATCTGGACTTTTATGATGTTAGACCATTTATACCTGATTATGATGAGATTGACAGATGACATGATGTGTTACTATTTGATGTAGACAGGTGCTTTTG
>SNQJ01S0148464.1:6560-23569 GCA_010110895.2 Picea sitchensis | reverse complement strand
ACTGGCATATGAAGAAGTTGTACCAGTACAACAAAGATTGTTGGCACTGGATGAGGCTTTGAAAACTACTCCAGCAAGATGGTTGGGGACACATAAAAAGAACATCACAAAATGGATACGATGTCACACTTAGATGACAACGCATTTTTCAGACAACATCGAAGGATGCGAAGTTCGATACATAGATCAAATTTGTTCGAAGGACCATGTGTGAGGTTGTGAGGAGGCCTGGAGAAGTATTCATCAAGAACAGTGGGTGCATAAATTCATCAATACTCTAGACACAATGCCTATCAATTGGTATCTTCAAGCATAACTGCACCTCACCACTTCAGATTCGTACAGTATGACTCAAAAATTTATAGCTACATTTTCATTTGAAAGCCAGTACCCTTCAATAGATCAAGCTCTACAAGTTGTCAAACATAAATTATTTGAGGAGGCACCTAGACTCCCTGTGGAGCAAGAAGAGGATGAATGGACTACAACTCTTCAGAAACTACAAGGATGTTACAATATCAATGTCGATGAAGACGATGATCCTAGGAATGTGAACATCAAATAAATAGAAGGACAAAGAGATGTAGAAGGACCAGGAGTCGAACTACCTTTAATTGGATAGCTGATAAAAAACAAGAAAGTTAATATTGGAACAGAGCAAGAATTTAAGCTTGCTAATGTTGGGGATTATTGGGATGATGCCACCGTTGATAAGATCACAGAATTACTGCATGAATATCAGGACTTGTTCCAAACCAATTTCACTGATATGAAGGGCATAAAAGGACCTATGGGAGAGATAAAGATCCCCTTGAAACTAGATGCAAGGCTAGTCAAGCAAAGACCCTATAGATTGAATCCCAAATATAAGGAAAAATTCAAGATTGAACTAGACCGAATGCTGGAAGCAGGAATCATAGAACCCGTGGAGGAGTTAGAATGGATTAGTCCTATGGTGGTACAACATAAGAAGATAGGAGATATCAGGATCTGTGTAGACCTCAATAAGTTGAATGATTCCTATTTTCATGGCCCATTCCCTACATTGTTTACAGACGAAGTGTTAGATAATGTAGGAGGACATGAGCTATATTCCTTTACAGATGGATTTTCAGGTTATCACCAGATCAGGATTGCCAAGGAATATCACCATAAGACCACATTTGCAATAGAATGGGGTTCCTACCAGTATACAATGATTCCTTTTGGATTGAAGAATGCACCAACCATATTTTCCAGGGTGGTGGTCGAAGCATTCAAGGAATTTTTACACAAATTTTTGGAAGCATATTTTGATGATTGGACGGTTTTTAGCTTATTACAAAATCATATTGAATGTTTAAGACTATTGTTGGATAAGTGCAGGCAATGTCAGATTTCCCTAAATCTGAAGAAGTGCATATTCTTTTTTCCCTTTGGAGTGTTGTTCGACCATATTGTGTGTAAGCAGGGGTTGCTGGTATATCCATCCAAGATTGCCATTATTGTTGATCTACCTCCTCCTACTTCAGTTAGATAGTTGAACACTACGCTAGGACATACTGGATACTACAGGAAGTTCATTAAGGGATATGCATAGATTACAACACCTATGGAGAAGCTTCTGAAGAAAGATTGTCAGTTTCAATGGACAGAAGAATGTCAGCAGAGATTCAACACACTGAAACAGAAAATGGTTACTGTGCCTATTCTGGTTTTCCCAGATTGGAGAAAGGAATTTCATGTGCATTTCGATGCATCTTCTATTTCATTAGGAGCAGTTTTAGCACAACCAAGAGCAAGAGATATTGACCACCCGTTAGCCTTTGCTATAAGGAAGCTCTCAATAGCTGAGATAAATTACACCACCACTGAGAGAGAAGGTTTAGCCATGGTGTACGCATTGCAAAAGTTTCTTCACTACTTGTTGGGAGGCCACTTCAATATGTTCACTGATCACTCTGCATTGAAATACCTAGTCAACAAGCCAACGTTGGGGGGAAGAATATGAATATGGCTATTGTTATTCCAGGAATATGACTTTGAGATTGTGGTCAAGCCAGGGAGAATGAATAAGGGACCTGACCACTTGTCTAGGTTGGAACATGGAGAGGAACCTACTAGTTTGGAGGGTACACTACCTGATGCACAACTACTAGCCGTCAGGAATATTGATGATCATTTCGTCAAAATATTCCAGTTCCTGTCAACATGAATGGCACCTCATGAATACAAAGTCATTCATAAGAAACAACTGGTAGTATGCACTGCTGATTTTTCACTTTTAGTCAGATAATTATATAAGATGGGACCTGATGAGATCTTGAGGAGATGCGTTATGGAGGAAGAAATACCACTGATTCTAGCAGAATCACATGAAGGCATCGCAGGAGGACACTACGCAGGGAAAGCAACAACACAGAAGGTTCTTAGAGCTGGCCTCTAGTGGTTTATTTTACATAAAGATGCCAAGGAATACTATAAATCCTATGATGTACACCAAAGAGTTGGGAAGCCTTCCTAAAGAGATGATATTTCTTTATCAGCACAACTGACTTTGCAGGCATTTGAGAAATGGGCAATTGATTTTGTGGGACCTATAAACCCACCAGGGAAGCACACAGAAGCTAGATACATCATTACTACGACATAGTATTTGACAAGATGGGTAGAAGCAAGAGAAGTTAAGGACTGTAGTGCAACTATAGCTATGCGATTTATATTTGAGGATATCATAACCAGGTTTGGATACCCGAAGACCCTAATGAGTGATCAATGTACGCATTTTATTAATAAGACTATTGAAGCCTTGACTCAGGAATTTGAAGTCCATCACCAAAAGAGAAACCCTTACCACCCGCAGGCGAATGGTACAGTTGAAACCTTCAATAAAATCTTGGAGACAATGTTGACGAATATTTACAGTGTGAACAGGGATGACTGGGATTTGAGAGTACCATTAGTGCTATGGGCCTATAGAACTACTTGCAAGAAGCTAACAATGCAGACTCCCTTTAAGTTGGTGTATGGCCTAGAAGCAGTTGTCCCTATGGAATATTTGGTTCCTAGTCTCAGAATTGTAGCATTCACAGATATAGATGACACTGGTGTTGTTCGAGAGAGGCTTGCGCAGTTGGTAGAACTAGAAGAAGATCGATTTATTGCAAGATTCCATCAACAGGTATAGAAGGAACGAGAAAGGCTTATCATGATAGGCACGTCAAGAAGAAAGCCTTCATGCAAGGAGATCTGGTATTGGTATATGACAACAAGTTCATGAAGCATCTAGGGAAGTTCAATACACATTGGCTTGGGCATATGAGGTTGCTTACATTACAGAAGGAGGAGTTGCACTGTTGAAAACTTTGAATGGAGAATGGAAGGAGGGTTTGGTGAATGGGATCCGATTGAAATTGTACTATGAAAACCAGCTGCCTCGTAGCTCTCAGTAAAAGCATGAAAAGAAGGGTCTAGGTACCAGGTGCAGTTGAAAATGGGTACCAGACACAGAAAAGACAATCTGCACAAGGAAAGAAGGGCGGGATGGAGCAGGAAGCACAAGCTGCCCCACGCAGTCTGAAGTCAAAGTAAAGAAGAAGGTTCAGACCTGAAGTGCCTCGGGATGAGTCAGATGTGAGTGTTGGGGGGCTTTTGTCCCTTGATTATGGAAGGTTGCGAATATTAAGGAAAGAAGCGCAAAGTGTGAACTGCATGAAAGACAAGTTGACTGAGATTGGGTCGAAGTCAAAAAAAGAGAAGAAAAGATGAAGTGAAGTAAAAGAAAGAAATTCATTGGACGAGGAGAGAGAGGAAGACAAATCAACAAGGAATATGGATCGTGGACGACTCAGCAAGCGGAAAAAACCACCAATAGATGCTTTGTATCACCTTGCAAGAAATAAGGAAAGACAAGCTGGAAAAGCCCTGAAAACGCGGGTCAGGTTGACATAGGGTTTTAGACACCTAGGGTTTTGGTATTTAGGGTTTTGACACCTAGGTTTCAGCCCAAGGTTGTTGGTGAGATACTGTAATGTATAAATAAAGTTCTAGAGGACCTAGGATGGGGTTGTTGTTGATTGATTCAACATTCGTGCATGTTATGAGTGATTATTGTTGCTGTGAGAGAGAACTATTGTGAGAGAGAGAGAATTCTTGTATTGTAATATCTTCAGCTGGTTACGAAGATCAACCCTGCAGCTGGGTGCATAGGGAGGGGAGAGAGGAGAAGAGAAATAAAGAGAGAGATCTGCAAGCTAAGTGCATATAGAATTGTATGCTTTCATCTAATATATTATAAGAGCAGTTTTGTGGACGTATCCCTAGGGAGAGGGTGAACCATGTATATATTTTTGTTGTGTGTGATTGATGTTGCATTCTTTTATTCTCTGATATGCTATTAAATGCATTATAGTGTTAGATCTGAGATATACTGTGCAAAGTAGGATTAAGAAATATAAATAATAACTAGATTTGTGTGAGCATGTTTCCTTGGACCCACTTTGCATTTCCTCTAGTTGTAGACACCTGTGTCATGCAACTCCCTATTGCTACGTCAGGTGAAACTGCATTTTCTCCGTAGGTGTTTCTGAAAGGGCCAGTAGTTAGGGCTTGTTGGTGCGCTTTTAGAGATGAACCCTGGGTCTTCCCCTATGCCAACACCTCTACTTGACTCTTTCCCCCCAAATATTAAGGAAAACATATTACCCTTATAGTGACACTTTTTCAACATTAAATACACCCATGTCGAGTGGCAACCCTACCTCTACTGCTCTAATTTATATCCCCATAGTGTCTAGCATGCCAAGAGGTATCCTAGTGAATCTGCTTGTGCCATAAACTAGTGGAATTGGAAATCCACTTATATCATCACTTAACAGAGTAGGAAACCCACCTTTATCATTAGTGGGTGGAGATGGTGTTGATATTTTGATGTAACTACGGAAGATATTCTTTTGTATTTGTATTGGTCAAACCTCGAGAAATTTATTGTAATCTTATTGTATAAATCAACAAAGAAATTATTATTTTATTTGCATCCTTATTGTAAATGTCAAAATGGCCCCTCTTAGGTTTGCATCTTTTCGGGAGTCAAGTTATGTGTATAAATAGAGGTCGAGTTCCTCTTATTTGCATACACACACAACTCTCCTTCTCTTGTGTATTTGGAGCATAGAACATGAGGTCTAGCACATGAGGTCTTGGTTTCTTGTTCTTTGGTATCTTGGTCTTGGTCTATTTGTGGAGAGCTATAACATGACATTGTACTGGTTGAAGGAATCTATACTGAAGAATTTTTTGCTGGGTTTTCTCCCCCACGGGGGTTTCCTAGGATGTATCTTTTGTTTTGTGATTGTTTATCTTTCAATGATCATATTACATGACAATTTTTAATGAATGATAAAGAAGATAAATATAACTTCTAAAATTATAACATGGTATTAGAGAAGGCCTAAATAGAAGACAATTCGTATATCTAGAAGAAAAAAGGAGTCATTTTTCTTGATAGGAGTGGTTTCCTGACAAGACAAGACCACTAGCAAGTGCACCCTAGTGGAGCACATATTTTCCCTGGATCATATCTTCAGAATCCATAATTTGTGATTTAGGGGTAGGATGACTACCAGAACCAATATTGATGAGAAGCTGGAGGGAGCCAACAACTTCAAATATTGGAGGTACAAAGTATCCCTCCTCCTAGAATAACATGATCTAGAGAAGTTCACTAAAGAAGAGGTTTCAAAACTAGAGGGAGATAAGTCTAAAGAAAATCACAAGAAGGATATGGTCAAAGAAAAGAGGATATTGCAGACTCCATTAAGGACCATCTTATTCATCACATATATTCATTATCCACTCCAAAAGAAATGATTTATTCCTTAACCCAACTGTTTGAAGGAAACAACGTCAATCAAAGAATGACCTTGAGAACTCAGTTAAAGAACGTGAGGACGCAGAATTAAGAAACCATCCACTCTTCTTTATCAAGAGAAAACCAGATCAAGGAGAAAATATAAGCCATTGGTGATATAGTGACTGGAGAAGAAATGGTGATGACCACCTTGAATGGCCTTCCAAGGTCATGGGATGCATTTATTCAAGGGATATGCTCAAGAAGGAAGCTTCCCAAGTGATTCAGATTTATGAGAGGAACGAAATGAAACCAAATATTTATAATGTTAAAATAGAGACACAGTGAAAAATAACAGAGATACAGTAAAACTTGACTTATATTAAATAAGAAATATGTTGAAAACTATAAAATGCAGACTAAAAACAAGCTTGCTAGAATGGTGGTAGCTTATCTCTGATAAGGGATGTGATGGCTATGCTCATTCGAAAGAAGATGAGTACCATGAGGATATGAATTAATTTTTACAATAAATATGAATTTCAAAACCCTATACATCCAAGAACCTAACCCTGGAAGATGGAGCGCCAAAAGTCATGTGGGCCCCATTGGGGTAAGTTAGTACATTAACTTCTCAAGGTTGTAACTTTTGCATACGATCTCCGTTTAGGGTGAACAATAGCTCGTTAGAAAGGTATTGATGAGAAGATTCATTTAGGGGGGTCAATAAGAGACTTTGTATATAATTAAGGTTCCATATCATGAAAAAAACATCGTTTAGGCCCTCAAACAGGCCCGAGAAGCTAAAAACTGCTAAAAAAAGTAAATTGACAAAATTGCCAGAAAAATGTTTTGAGCCAGTTGTAAAAGATGGGTGGCCACTGATATCCAACCAGATCAATCCTCCCTCCTTAGGAAGAAATGGTATCCATTTCTTTGAGTTCCCCCATTAGATGAGGAAATCTCTATTGAATTTGGCCCTGGGTGAGCCACTTTCCTTGGTGTAGGAGCTTCCCTGCTTTGACAACCCAATAAAGTTGGATCCTATATTGGTGATTTCCCTTGAATTGTGTGTCCATTATCAGATCAGTGGATGCACGTTCCATGCAATCAGGTTTGAGCTTTGTTGGTTTCAACTTTTCTTCTATCTCCTAGGTGTCTAATAATGGTGGAAAATAAGGTCGAATGAGGTCCACATTGAACATTGGGTGCAAGCCAAGGAAGGGGGGAAGGTTGAGCTCACAATAATTGTCACCCGTAGATTTGGTAATGGTGTAAGGCCCATAACAGAGTGGACGAAGCTTTCGATGAGGCCCTATAAGGAATTCTTTTTGCAAGTGCAACCAAACTATGTCTCCCACTTGAAACTGGTCTGGCACCCGATATTGATCATGGCGTTGCTTATACTTGGAATTTGGACTTCTGTAAAATATCCTGAACCTGTTGGTGGATCTGCTTGATCCTGTCAATGAACCAGGTGGATTTTTCAACTGCAGTTGGAGCATGCGATGAGTATTCCTGGGTGGTTGGAAGGGGTAGTGCAACATCCATGGGACCCAATTGTTGAAATACCAACCCCACCTGAAAGGGGATGTGGTGGGTTGAGCTATGTATGGATGTTTTGTAGTTGTGTTGAACGTACAGAATAATCTCATCCGAGGTGTGAGGGTGATTGGAATTTTAAATGTGCAATATCTGCATGATCATCTGGTTGATGACCTTGGTTTGGCCATTTGTCTGGGGGTGGAAGGTAGTGGAATTAGTGAGCTTGGTGTCCAGCAGTGACCAGAGGCTCGACTAGAATGTGTTGAGGAATCATATGTCTCGATCTGAGATAATGTTTGTGGGATCCCAAAGTGTACCCACACTCGTTCAAAGAAAATATTGGTAGTGTCCTCCGTCGTGATGCTCTTCTTGCAAGAGGCCAAAATCGCCATCTTGGAAAAGAGATTAACAACCACAAAACACAGTCATTTCCCCACCTAGTGGAAGGGAGGCTCAACATATAGTCCATTGATATGGATTCCCACGGCCTATCAGGAGTAGGAAGAGGAGTGTACAAGCCTTGTTTCTTGATGGCCAGTTTAACAATAGTGTAGGAGGTGCATGAATGAATATACTTGCTGACATCCTGTTGAAGTTTCAACCAGTAGAAATGTTGTTGTAGCACTGCCACTGTCTTTTCCACGTTGAAGTGTCTTGCCACCCAACTGTAGTGGGATTCTCAAATAAAATTTTCTCGCTCGCTTGATGGAATAGAGAGATGGCCCAGATGGCACAACAACCCATTCTGAATATGGAAATTATTAACAGTTGTGTTGGCGCCAACATCTGGTATGTGTTGGAAAATTCAGGATCTTTCTCATAGAGGTGGGGCCACCCAGAGGTCTCATGGCCATAAGATTTTATCAGTATGGTGATTGTCATGACTGGAGGTCAGCTGAGGCAATCAGTGACTCAGTTATTACTTCCTATTTTATACTTGACGTTGAGGTGGAATTGCTGCAAATATGTGGACCACTTCTGATGGTAGTCATTCTGCAATTTGGCTTGTGTCTGCATGAACTGCATCAGATTATGATAAGCGTGGATGACTATCTCCTTCCTGAGAATGTAATTCCTCCACTGGTGGCAGGCTTGCACAATGGAGTACATTTCTTTGTCATAAGTAGGGTAATTACATATGACATATGAAAGTGTCTCACTATGATAGACCACGAGGTGGCCGTGCTAAATGAGGAATATGCCCACAAAATAGTCTGAAGCATCGGTCTTGGTCTCAAAGGGTCATTGTAGGTCAGGTAGTGAGAGAACTGGTGTTGAACATAAGCATTGATTTAGATCATCGAAATCTTTATGTTGGGACATGACCCACACAAATATTTTCTTACCACCACCTCTAGTTATTTTACTGAGGGCCCATGAAATATGGGAGAATCCCAACATGAACCTGTGATAGAGATTGCCAAGATATAAGAATATATGAAGCTTAGTGAGTGTAGTTGGGGTTGGACAGTCACAGATGACTTGGATATTGGTTGGATCAACATGAAAACCATGCACATCAACAATGTATCCTAGGTGTTGGACCCTATCCATGTCGAAGGAGCATTTTTCCAAGTTGGCATATAGCTAGTGCTACTGTAGAGTGTGCAGAACCTGTTGAATATGCTGCAAGTGTTCTGCCCAAGTCTTGTTGTATATGAGGATGTCATCTAGATACACCACCACAAAATAATTAGTGAAAGGCCATAGGATATCATCCATCAACCTCATGAAAGTTGTTTGGGTATTCATCAAACCAAAGGGCATTACCAACCATTCAAAAAGACCT
The DNA here is from genome assembly GCA_010110895.2 of Picea sitchensis. Classification (NCBI taxonomy): domain Eukaryota; kingdom Viridiplantae; phylum Streptophyta; class Pinopsida; order Pinales; family Pinaceae; genus Picea; species Picea sitchensis. The sequence goes on along the minus strand of SNQJ01S0148464.1, from coordinate 14,408 downwards.
TCTTTTGACTTGAATGTCATTTTTCATACATTTGTCTATTCTATTGGGACCCGATGGTAGCCAGACTTCAGATCGGTATTACTGAAGTATTTTTCCACCTTGAGTTGATCAAGGAGATCGTTGATTCAGTGAATCAGGTACCATTTCCTGACTGTGATTTTGTTTAGGGCTTGGTAATCAATGTAGAGTCGCCATGTCTTGTATTTATTCTGCACCAACATGATTGGGCTTCCACAAGGTGATGAGTTGGGTCGTATGTACCCCTTGTGGAGCAGTTCTTGGATTTGATGCTAGATCTCCTCATTTTCTGGCAGAGAGAAACTATAGACTGACCCATTTGGTATTGGTGCATCATGGATCAAATCAATGGGATTCTTAACCTAACAGTGCAGAGGTATTCCAGTAGGTGATGAGAACATGTCTTTGTATTCTTCCATGACCTTATCCACTTTATTTTTCTACGTAGAGATCTTATCCATGGAGGCCATGGATGTGGCTGCAACCTTTCACTCACTCTGAGAGAAAATTACGAAGAAGACAAACTTCTTGGTGTGAGAAATGACCTTCCTGCATTTCTTGGCATAGATCAAGGAAATAACATTGGTGGGACTACCTTGGGTATCCTGTACAATTTTCTGTTTAAAGTAATAATAACACTGTGAGGCCTAGACTCATATACAACATCACGTTTCCATAAATAAGGTTGGACCAAAAGAACATCACAAACTTCAAGGGGAGAAACATCACACAATACCTCATATTTGAATGGCTTGATGTCATACGACAGGAGACACCATTGGTTGTTGTGAATATCGCTTCCTTGATGGAGCCATCCAATGTTGGAGGGATGCGGGTGCATCATTTTTGGCATGGCTAGCCACTTGACGACCTCTACTAAGATGATTTTCTTCTGGCTACCGCTATCAACAATGAAGTGAAATGGAGTGCATTTCACCCACATCTATGAATGAAATTCACTTACCTTCCTCTGACTCATCAGGTTCATCAGGTTGGATCTTGGTGGTAGAAATGGTGGCACTGGGTTCCACATCAATGATTTGTCTCCCCTTCTCTAGTTCTAACTTAGAGTCAAAACCTGCATCTAATTCAAAGGATTTTACTTCAACCAATAATGACTACTTTGAGGGGAAATCAACAATGTTATGCCAGGGGATCTTATGGAAGTCACACCACTTCCTGATATCTTTCTTCGTCTTCTCATCGTCCTTCTTTGCTTGCGGCTTGAACTGGTTGTCATGAGGTTTCCCATGTTTTCTCTGTCCTTTGTTTTGCGGGTTAGGGATTCCCTTTCCCTTCTTCTTTAGTGAGGGGTTCCCAGACCCAAATTAACGTGTCTTTTGTCTAAGAAACTTCTTGATTTTGGTAGCATATCAATAGGTCACGCCCAAGGATGAGATGTCCAAAACATCCATTTTTTCTGGATGTATCTATGCAGACTATTGTGGTACTTTAGCACTATATGTCACTCAGAATATTTGATACCCAGATTGGTGCACAAGGTATGGAATACATTGGTGAACTCTGGTACTATTTGGTCTCTTTCCTGCCCCAGTGTGGTCCATCTTGTATGCAAGTCGTCATAACTTCCAACAAGGTAGTATTGTTACTTAATAACATCCCTGAAGGAATCCTAAGTGGTTGCAACTGCAAATAATGTGGATCCTTCTGTTTCATTTTCTCACAGAAAGTATCCCACCAATCTTTGACATGGGGGACGTCATTGAGGAGCACAAATATAATCGTTTCTCTATCGTAAAAGTTGTCGACAGAAAAATACCCTTCTAGAAGGCTTAACCATTTATCTACGACATTCGCATATATTTTACCTTCAAGTATAGGAATATCAAAATTATCTGTACCTTGAAGGGGGTGGAGCTTCCACTTGAGGTGGATGCATCACTTGTCAACACCTGTCGAAGGATTTGTGTGATGTTTTCCATTATCTCATTCCTCTATCGCTCAAGGTCTTACTCGAGCAACATTTTGAAAGGATATCATGTCCCGTCATATTTATTTTCTCCTTCCATGGGTATTTTCTTGGGTGTGTGAGAGAATTTGTACTCAAGAGAAACAATATCGATACCCAACTCTCTATACCTTGACCGCATCAGGGACATGCATTAAAAAACAATAAGGAGAAAACCACTATGATACCACTGATCCAGATTTATGAGGGGAACGAAATGAAACCATAGATTTATAATTTTAACATAGAGACACAGTGAACAATAAGAGTAAAACTTGATTTCTATTAAATAATAAATATGCTAAAAAATGTAAAATGCAGACTGAAAACAAGATTTCTAGAATGGTGGTAGCTTATCTCTAAGAAGAGATGTGATAATTACGCTCATTCGCAAGAAGATGAGTACCATGAGGCTTTGAAGAAATTTTTACAATAAATATGAATGCCCAAACCATATACATCCAAAAACCTAACCCTAGAAGATGAAGCGCCAAAATTCATGTGGGCCTCGTTGGGGTAAGTTAGTACATTAACTTCCCAGGGTTGTAACTTTTTCATACGATCTCCATTTAGGGCACACGATAGCTCCATGGAAAGGTATTGACGAGGATATTCATTTAGGGGGATCAATAAAATCCCTTGGATATAATTGAGGTGCCCTATCATGAAAAAAAATGCCGCTTAGTCCCTCAAACTGGCCCCATAATTTAAAAACTGCTAAAAATAGTAAATTGCCAAAATTGCCAGAAAATTGTTTTGAGCCAATTGGAAAAGGTGGGTGGGTAGTGATATCCACCTAGATCACCAAGTTCAGTAGGATATGGGAATATTACAGCCAAGAATAATCAAGGAAGGCAACAAGATAAGAGAATATGATAGATGGTGATCAAGCCCTAGTCACCCACACCAGGAATAGAAAGGGCAAGAAAGAACCCTCCTCACCCAATAAGTTTCAAACGGCTCGAAGAATAACCCAAATATCATATGTTTCCATTGTCAAAAAATGGGACACACTTCTAGGAATTGTTCCCTCAATCATAGACCAAGGGAAAACAAAGGAGGTAAAAGGCATCATGTTCATACAATTGAAGATGATGAGCCACCCAAGAAGGTTGGAAAGGAAGATGAATCAAATGATGAGGAGTATGTTCTTATCCCATCCCTTACAAGAACTATCACTCATGGAAATGACATTTGGTTGGTGGACAGTAGTTCTTCCAAGAACATGAAAGGTTATAAATACTCCTTGTCTAACCTTACTCATAAGGATTCACCACACAAGGTGAAATTGGGAGATGACTATCGGTTTCCGATCAAAGGAGTAGGAGAAGCCTCCTACAAGTTAGACTCAGGAAAGACAATGAAGATGAAGGAAGTTCTCTATGTTCCTGGATTGAAGAAGAAATTTCTCTCGATTTCAACATTGGATGAGAAGGGTTACAGAGTTTCATTTGTTGATGGACAATTTTTTATGTTGCCTAGAGGGAATACTTTTGATGATGTTGTGGTGATTGGAGTTCAATAGGGAGGACTCTACAAATTGAAAGGGAGATATGATTTAGCATTAATCATGACACTATGAATCCCAGTGAATTATGGCATAGAATATTTTCTCACCTACATTACAAGGCCCTACTGAGTGTGAGCAAGATGGTGATGGGATTACCAGAGGTCCAGGAAAAACTAGACGGCGTGTGAAAAGGTTGTGCACAAGGAAATAATGTGAGGCACTCATTTCCTAACAACGATAGTAGATCCAAAAGAGTATTGGACATCATGCACTCAGATGTGTGTGGACCAATGTAAGAAACTTCACTAAGAGGGTATGTATATTATGTATCTTTTATTGATGATTACTCACATAAAACTTGGATCTATTTGTTGAAGGAAAAGAATGAAGTGTTTGGAAAAATCAAAGAATTTAAGGAAATGGTAGAAAACCTAACAAAGCGTATGATAAATACCTTGCGATCCGATAATGGAGGAGAATTCACTTCAGAGGAATTCAAAGAATATTGCAATAAATCTGGGATTAAGAGGGATCTTTCTAATCCCTACAATCCTCAACAGAATGGAATAGCAGAAAGGAAGAATTGGATGATCATGGAAGAAGTGATGGCTATGATCCATGATCAATATCTACCTATGCATCTGTGAGCAGAAGAAACAAATACTGCAGTATACGTGCATAACAGAAGTCCCCACAAAGTACTTGAAAACAAGACCCCAGAGGAGATGTTTTCAGGAGAGAAGTTGGAAGTCATCCATATAAGGATATTTGGCTGCCCCGTATTTGTCCATGTCCCCAAGGAAAAGAGGACAAAATTGAATCCATCCAAAAAGAATGGAATATTTGTTGGTTACAGTGACGCATCGAAGGAATACAGGATATAAATTCCCAGTCAATAGAAATGTGATATTAGCCTAGATGTCACCCTTGATGAGAGTGCAACTTTCAGCAAATCAAAATAGGACTTTGCAAAATATGTTCATGAGGAGGATAATGAAGTTACTATATTTCTAGAGGTAGAAGCAGTTGAACCAGAGGAAGTCATTCATGAGGATAATGACATGGCAGAACCTCAGAGGCCAGCAGAGATGCCTTCTCACAAGAGAATACCAGCTTGGGCACAGGAGCTCATAAGAGATGTAGAAAGATATGGTGCCCCAGAAAAATATCTCAGGGAAAGTAAGAAGCCAAAACCGTATTCCAACTATGTGGCATGTTTGTGTGATATCATGGATGCAGAACCATCTAGTTATGAAGTGGCTGCATAAAATAGGGTATGGAAGGATGCCATGGGGGAGTAATATCAATTCATAGTAAAGAATGATGTCTTGGATGTGGTCCTCAGACCAAAGGAGAAATTATTAGTAATTTCAAAATGGATCTACAAAATGAAACATGCATCTGATGGCGGTATTGAAAAGTATAAGGCTAGATTTGTGGCTTGCGGATTATCTCAGAAGGAGGGCATTGACTATGAGGAGACATTTTCTCCCATGGCGATATATACCTCGATCAGGACTATACTTTTGTTGGTTGCATTAATGAAATGGAAGGTGCATCAGATGGATGTCAAGACAACCTTATTGAATGGTAAAATACAAGAGGAAGTATATGTGGAGAAACCACAAGGGTTTGAGGTACATGATAGGGAGACGCATGTGTGTAGATTGAAGAAGGATTTATATGGATTAAAGTAGGCACCCAGAGCATGGTATGGTAGGATCGACAGTTTTATGACGAGATTAGGATTTACAAAGAGCAATGCATATCCTAACCTTTAATTTAAGGTTGTGGATGATGTTCTGGTAATACTACTGCTATATGTGGATGACCTGTTTCTAACAGGTGTGGAAAATCTCATCTCAGAGTGTAAGAGAAAACCGGTTGTTCATTTTGAGATGAAATATCTCGGGATGATGCATTCCTTTTTGGGTCTCTAGGTATGGTAGAGATAGGATGATATCATTATGAATCAAAGGAAGTATGCAATGGAAATTTTGAAGAGGTTCGGGATATTGGATTGCAAGGAAATGGCTACACCTATGGTATCAAATCTGAAGTTGTTGTAGGATATGACTTCATAGACTATGGATGTTACTTTATACAAGAATATGGTGGGTTCATTGATGTAATTGACGAAAACGAGACCATATATATATATTTTTGTGAACACCCTGAGTCAGTATATGGAGAAACTAAGGAAGGTTCATTTGGTTGCAACAAAACATGTGATAAGGTACCTTAAGGGTACATTGGATTATGGTCTCATGTATGTGACAGACCATGAGCTTGGGTTATATGGATATTCATATTTAGATTGGGTCAGAAGTATTCTTGATTAGAATAGAACTTCGACATATTGATTTAGTCTAGGCTCCATTATGGTTTCATGGAGCAACATGAAGCAGTCATGTGTAGCACTCAGTATGGCTGAGACTGAATATGTGGCAACATGTGCAACATGTAGAGAAGAAGTGTGGCTTTGGAAGCTGTTGTCTGGGGTATTTGGTCTCAAATTGGAGGTGACATGCATTCAGTGTGACAACCAGAGTTGCATGAAGTTGTCATAGAATCTAGTATTCCATGATAGGTCAAAGAATATTGAGATCAAATATCACCATATCAGGGATATGGTGCAGAGGGGAGAAGTGAGGCTTAAGTACGTGACTACTATGGAGAAGGTTGTAGATGTGTTGACCAAGCCACTGTCAAGGATGAAGTTTGAGCACTTCAGGGACAAGCTTGGTGTGGTCCCTATTTAGAGGGAGTGATGAGGTATAGATGCATTGTGGGGTAGTGGATGTCCTGGGGACATGTTGTAGCTATTTGAGAGCTACCCATAGGCATTGGATGGATTAGTTGTGAATTCACATGGGTGCACATGATGAGGTACAGATGCATTGATGGGTAGTGGATGTCATGGTGACATGTTGAAGCTATTTGAGAGATACCCATAGGCCTTGGATGCATGGAGTATGAAGTCATGGTGTACTATGTATATATGATGATGTATATATTCATATGTTCAAATTCAATGGTCATGAGCTCTCCTGGAAACAAAGAATACCTTCCTAGTTAAGAGGGAGTGTTGATATTTTGATGTAATTATAGAAGATATTATTTTGTATTTGTATTGGTCAAACCTTGAGAAGGTTATTGTAATATTATTGTATAAATCGGCTCAAAATAAATTATTATTTTGTTGTTATCCTTATTGTAAAAGTCAAAACGACCCCTCTTAGGGTTGCATCTTTTTAGGAGTCAATTTATATGTATAAATAGAGGTCGAGTTCCTCTCATTTGCATACACACACAACTCGCCTTCTCTTGTGTATTTGGAGCATAGAAAAGGAGCCATAGTGCAGGAGGTCTTGGTTTCTTAGTATTTGGTATCTTCGTATTGGTCTATTTGTGGAGAGTTATAACATGGCATTGCACTAGTTGAAGGAATCTTTACCAAAGAATTGGTTGTTGGGTTTTCTCCCCCACAAGGGTTTCCCAGTATATATCTTGTGTTCTATGATTATTTATCTTTAAGTGATCCTATTACATGCAATTGTTAATGACTGTTAAAGAATATAACTGTAACTTCTAAAATTATAACAGATGGAACCCCACCTATATCATCAACCACCGAAGTAGGAAATCCACTCATTACACCACCTCAAGCACCATTTTCTCTTTGGAGTCTACCCGTAGTCCATCCAATTTCATCCAATTCCAAACCTAGCATTCATCAAACCCATGCCTATGGTTCACCATCCAACATAGGACAAATCATTGTGGCTAATATAGGGAGTGTTTTTGTCTTCTCTTCTGGTAACCCACCAACTGGCCAAAACGCACCTAGTACTGGCTTCCCATTTGGATGGAATTGGAATAGTGGAATTTTTGTTAATCAAACTGGTGGAAATCCATTCCTCGAGGGTAGCAATGTCCCTTTTGGTATTCCCTTCCTGGGGGGAATCAATGTCCCTTGGGGTACTCCCAATGATGTGGGCAACAATACCCCTAGAATCCCTCCCTTCCTTGGAAGTAACTATCCCCTTGTTATAGGAAACCCCCCACTACCTGTGAGCATTAATCCTCAATAGAGGGTTCTTATATGCCAATGGGAAATCCTTACTAGGGAGGAAGTTATATACCTATAGGAAATCCTTATCAAGGGAGTTATTTTCCTACCTTTAGTTAGTATATGGGAGGGTCATACAGTCCTTTTGGTATCAACATATCATTACCTTTAGACTAGAATCCATTCACGAACACTCAGTTGCCATTTTGGCTACTCTAGAACTACCTGATGATCCCATAGTGCACAATCCCACTTGGTCTATCATTCCAATCAAAATTC
>SNQJ01S0148462.1:0-23569 GCA_010110895.2 Picea sitchensis | reverse complement strand
AAAAGTGCCCCAACGAGTAATAAAAGTGGTTTTAAATCTATCTTCCCTTTTCACCTTGATTTGATTATAACCAGAAAAACCATCAAGTAAGGACATCATTTGTGACCCTGCAACTTGCTGCAAAATCATTTCCATATTAGGGAGAGGAAAATGGTCTTTAACGCTGACCCTATTCAATGCGCGAAAATCAACGCATAATCTGATCTAACCTATTTCTTTCCGAACAAGAACCAAATTAGAAACCCACTCAGAATACTTAACAAGGAAAATTATCCCAACGTTCAAGAGTTTTTCCAACTCCTTCTGAATAGTTACTTCCAGTGCAGGGTTAATGGGTCTCCGTTTTTGCCTAAATCTTTTTATGCCTTCCTTGATAGGGATGGCATGATGTATAATAGTAGGATCAAAACCACGAAGATACTCATAAGACCAAGCAAAAACATCTTGAAATTCACTAAGCACCTTAGTTAACTTCAATTTTTCTTCTTTAGAACATTGGGCACCTATTTTAACGTTCTTTGGAGACTCAGGTGTTCCATTGTTCAAGGAAATGGTTTCACCCACTTTCCTTTTCGACTCCTCTTCTTTATGTTTTTCTTTGTTGCTTACATCACTCGATGAAAATGAACTTTCTATAGGAGTCAAGTCCTTAGGAATTTTGTTATCTTCCATGGATATAATTTCCTTAGGATTATAAGGTTCATTGTGAATGAAAGAACATATGCTCTCATCACTAGGGAAGACCTGCCATGATTCTATATTGTTCGGGATATGCAAATGATACAAAGATTGAAAGGTGCAATCAGTTCTTTGTGGTAGAAGTTTCCAAGTAGGAGAGGCTGCAAAAACAACTAACCTGTCAGCCATTTAATTCAATTCCCTTTTAAGATGAGTGATGTTGAAAGATAACAAGTTCGAGATAAGTTCCCAAACAGTTTGGTGTAATGTTTCATTAACTTGTTTCTAGGAGAATGCCTAGCAATAACACTTCAAATTCAGTGACATTGTTTGTGCAAGACAACTCCAACCTATAGGAAAAGTTATGAATCTTACCCACATGAGAGTACAGGATAATACCAACTTTGTTTCCTTCATTTGAACATGAACCATCAAAGTGCATATGCCACATCCCATCCTCTATGTCGGTTTGTTCCAAAGTAGTGCTATCCTCATCAACAAAGATGGAGTATACTCCTAGGTCCTCTTTGATATAATTCTTCCCTCCTTTAAGACTATGATGTTTTTACTGTTCTGAGGAAGGGATAAGTGTGTCCTGTCGAGTGAGAGGTATCCACCCATAAAAGCTTTCCAATCTCTTCCTAAGATGATCGAGTAATTACTCACTGACATATCTATTACCTGAATATTAAGGGTTCTCCTTATTTCAGAGTGTGCCCACAAAACCAAGGTCACGTCCTTGATTTCACCTATGTTCGTTTGTTGTAAACTATTATAATAGAGCATGCTTCTAGCATTTTCATTTGTACAAGACAAGCCTAGCTCTTCCATAATAATCTTCGACATTACACTTGGACCCAAACCGTCATCAATAAGACAACAATGGGAAATCGTGTCCATAATCTTTACAGAAATATAAAATAGAGGGTTTTTTACAGAGTTCCTAAAGTTATGTACACCTACTTTATTTACAGTTGAATCCTCTTCATCTACCTCTTCAGAGAGGTTGGATACAATGGAAGATTTTCCTTCCATAAAATATTCCAGATGCTTTTGTTGCTCAGGGACGACAACCATGTCCATGAGGGTAGCATCTACTTTTATATTATCCAATTGATTAATAATGTTGTATTTGGAAGAGGGAAGAGGGAAGGTAGTTCCTTGACTATTAGGGGATTTAGAAACTTGAATAGTAGCAGCTGGTGAAGATGAGATAGGGTTGGAAGAAGTGTGAGGAGGATCATATTTAACTTTTGGAGCATAGGATTTATTCCTAGTATTTATGATCATAACATCCTCTGGCTCTGCAAAGTCTAGGACAACAATGGTAGTTTCAGGTATTTTACCAAATATTTTATCTCTTACACTCTTCTTTACTTCACATTTACTTTCCTCATGCTATTCCTCACAAAATTTACACCAACTACGAGGCATGATAGCTTTAGGTTGAAAGTTATTTTCATTAAGATTATTTAAAGGTGGTGAAGAAGAAGATGAGGCCCCAGGGGTAAGAGAGGGAACATTTCCTTTCCTCTCATATGCTATCATTCGAGTATTCATATCTTGTACAAGTTGTAAGAGGGAAGACATATTTTTCTATTTAAGTGAGTCTCCCTTAGGAAGACATGTTCTTTCGAGTTGTTATGCATACTCTAAACAAGTATGCAGAGCGGAACCAAGGTTACCGATGGCATTTTACTCAAGCCTGTGATGATAGGGGGAAGGTAATTCACTATAATAATGCATGAAAGAAGCTTGGTTTTGAGGGAAAATGAGTTCAGGGATTTGGTTGTATAATTTGGTGAAATGCAAGTTGAAGGACTTGATAGTTTCACCATCCTTATAAGCAATGTTATTGTACTCCTGTAACTTCTCGGTTGGGATTTTGGATTGCCCATAAGTATATTTGAACCAATAGACTAACTCCTCCCAAGTATAAATAATCTTAGGAGGAAGGTCAAAGAAATCATCTGCAACCTTCCCTTCAAGGGAATTCACAAATAAGCGCATAAAAGTGTCATTGTCATTGGCTCCTATATTGTGACAGACATTAGAAAATGCAACCAAGTGTTCATTCGTAGTGACCGTGTTATTCCCTGAAAACCTAGGGAGATTCTCTTTGAATTTAGGAAGTGGACAAGTATCAGGTGCTAGGTTGAGAGGGGAGAAAACATGCCACAGAGTAGTTGTAGCATCTTCTTCAAAATGAAAAAGCCCATACTTTTTAATGACTTTGTTTGGGTTTGTAGTGGATTGAACAGGGACTTGGTGACTATATAAGTTACCAATCACTGACGAGGTTGAAGGTTGAGATGAAGAAACACCTCCATTTCCCTCAGAGCCACCACTAGATGCCATCTTGTTAATAATATGTAAGGGAGACAAAGACGAATTGGCCGAATCAGACAAAGTTCTCCTTAGATTACTTTGTTGGGTTGAAAAAACAACGTTTTTTCTTCCTATTTTAACAATAGGATTAATCTCAGGAGATAAACCTCTTATTCTCCTAGAGATACGAGGGTTTAAGGACATGGAAATAAGAACCAAACTGTAGGAAAAAGAAATCTAGAGTTGATTCCTAGGTTGTCTTTGCCTAGCTTCAACTGCTTCCCATGAGCGTTCAAGCTCAACACGGGTATTAGTGGTCTCTAAGATGGTATTAAACAAGGTTAAAACAATGTTGGTATGACCTTTAATACCGGGCTCAATATTGGGCTTCCTTGCAACCAGTACAGTTATGAAGAAATGAAACAGTCAAAGAAAAGATATCAGAAATATAAATATATTCAATGAAAAGAAAGTATAAAATCAACTAGAGAGATATGGAAGATCTCCCCAGTATGGTCGCCAAATAAATTTTTAGGAAAAGATATGAAATTATCTTAATCAAGAATTTTCGTATCTTGCTTGGCTAAGGCAAGATAGTCGGGAATGTTACCCTATGTTTATAGCTGCAAAACAAATGTTTCCCAATCCAGAAGTATTAATTACAAGGGATTAGGCTGATTTTTCTAATAAAATATTGTTGCAAAAATATAGCATTTTTATACATTTTTCTAAATATATCAGATTGCAAAAGAAAATGTGGAGATTAAAATAAAAAATACCAAGTCACATATGACCACAAGTGAGACAGAATAACAATCACTTTATTTCATTCCAAGAAATCAAAAGAATTTTTCTCTTTACAAAATCCATGTGGGGGGCATGGACCAAGGTCAAACTTAGGTATCCCCGATGAAAACCATACAAAAGGACTCTAACAAGAAGTAAAAACTAAACTTTAAAATCTGGATCAACTTGCCACAGACTGCTACCCACTTGACTCTGCACAATATCCTTTATCAGTCATGAAATCTAATTCATAAACAAACAAGTCTACACAGACTATCAAAGATAGATCAACACCTCTGAAAACAAGTGTCTGAATGATATGATTCATCTTTGAAACTTGTTGTCTACAATAGGACCTTGTTGTCATAAAAGCGAATTAGGCCTTTGATGAATTGAAGAATGAATTAAAACTGAACTATCTCAATAAAACTTAAGAGAAAACCTTAGTATGCTTTTTCCTTCTATTCTCCTCTTGTTCTTCCTTCTCATTTGGCTTTTATGCATTCCAAATTAGTTGAAGTAGTTCAACTACTTCATTTAGTTAAGTCAACTAAAACTCAACTAACTTTTAGTTTAGGGGAAGAATTAATAATAATAATAATAATAATAATAAGGGTCTTTTAATAAATAATAACTAGTAGGTGGGACCCCTTGTGACTCCCTTTAATTTCTTAGAAAAAATAAACATAACTAGACAATAAATCAAACATATCCCTCCTTGTGGCTCCCATAATCATTTCCATAATTTGAAAACTAAATATCAATGATATTTCAAATCATATCCAAACATATAATATCCAAAATATCCAAAAATATTTTGTTGTCCAAAACCTTCAACAGTCCACTATCCTCAATAAAACAATAATAAAGTATAATCAAAAACTGTATTTTCCACTTTGAGAGGCAATTTTTCCTTTGTTGTTTCTATCCCCTTTTGACTTTCCTGAATTAGCCTTAGGTTGTGTAGAGACTTGAGGCTTGATCTCACTAATGACATGGGAACAATCATCTTTCAAGTGCATACGGGATGATACAGATTTGGTTGAATCACTTGAAGGAGAGGACGGGGCCACAACATCTTTTCCTTTATCATGAATATGGTGGGCTTCGGTTTTGAGTCTTTTTCTTGTGTGGAAGGACTATATAGGTGAGTGTGCAGGGAAAATCTGAAAATTTGGGTTAACGGGTGGAGGAGGAGAAGGTAAAGACAAATTTGGCCATCCACGATGGTGGGAGACTGCCGGGTGAACAATCTCCTGCCATCTGTCATTCTCGGGAACTTCAGGATCCAATGAAACATGAGGGGGTACAAGGATACTAGGGAGATGTTGGGGCTGGAAAGGAGGCCTCTCTGGTCTAGGTTGGACTACCCCTTGTCCAATCCAATTGAAAATTCCATCTTGGAAGAGCTAGTTTAACTCAAGAGGATCTGCATTGAAATGTATTGAGAATATAGGCCTTATAGGCCCTCTATTCCAATTCCCTCTACCCCTAGTATTTCTTCCATGACTTTCTCTGTCGAAGAAGATCATCTTATATACAACAATTATTAGCAACTAGCTTCTTAAAAAGACTATACATGACATTATCTTAATATGAAACAAAGTTTGTCTCAACAATCACATCAGACCCATGCAATCCAATCCATAAAATTCATTTAATAATTGTCAATGAGTAGGGGGTGAATTAGGGTTCAGGGATATATGAGGGGATTGTATTGAGCAAAAAAGTGAGAAAATGAAAGGGAGTAAGAACATGATTATTGATAAAAAATTCATTAAATGATTGATTGTGCAACAATAACCAAAACATACCAGCTATCATCTATCTCTTTGTTATTTTTTAAATCATTGTCATACATAGATTTTAATTAATTTTAATAAAGAGGGCGTGCAAAATGAATCTAGGATCGTGAGGGGATTTTTAATGAGCGAAAAAGTGAGAAAATGGCAGGGAATTAGATGAATATTGTTCATAAAATAAATTAACTCAATCAATTATCATAACTCTGTTCAAATTTTAATCCAAAAGCATCCACTTCCAATACCAAAACATTCATTGTTCCTCAATTGTATACAAAATTGCTTGTTGTCTCAATAATAATTAATTTCCCAAAAAATCCTCAATTTATAACAGTCTATGTATTATAACTTATATAAACATTTCCAATTCAATAACACTGTATATACTAATGTTGATCCATTTCCTTAAAAAAAATAAAAAAATATGCACAACAATCATGGATCAACAACAACAGTCAACCCAAAAACATAATCCTGAGCTTAGTCTCTGTGTGCATCCATATATATGTAGAATTTTATTTTTTTTAAATAATCAATACTCTGCACAATGATTCCCACACAACATATGAAGAGAAAAAAAATACATGATACACATGAATCTCTGTTATCTACACTAGAACATTCATCTTTGGTAATGAAATCATAATACACCCAAGATAACAACCAATAGTCATTGCCTTTTAATCAATCAGGCCGGATTTAAAATACACAGTTGCCTTAAAAAAACATGGACAGACTTAAAAGCATGTCCAATCTTACACAGATATTCAATCATATCATCAACACAATCTGAAATAGACAAGAAAAGTCAATCTCCAAAAAAAATGGAACCTTGAGCTTACTCTTTGTGTGAAATAGTATATATAGATTTCCTTTTAAAGGGAACGAGACACATAACTATATCATGTATGAAGAGAACATAGTGGTATTGACACGAAGGAATTTCTTTTAAACTTTACAGACCCATTAAAGTGCCCGAGGAGGTAGAGACAAGTCAGAGTCTAAGTCAGGCTCTTAAAAATTAAATGTAGAGAGGCAACGAAAGCCCGTTTGTCTTCTTTTAAAAACATAGAGAGATAGTGGTCTTCATATCCTCATATCCATTTATCATCGATTAACAATCACATGCCACAATGTAATATTGAAAATAGAGATCCACGCTCTTTAAAAACCCTACAGTCCTTCATCTTATAACTTCAAGCCCTTGACATAATCATAAGTGAATGCCCGAGTGAAAATGAGGAAATTTGAGTTAAACAACCCAGTTGCACACATGTGCCACTAACACTTTGCAGAGAGGAATGAGGGTTATCTTAAACATTGAGGGGTACTCAAAGCCATAGAGGGATAATGACTCTTTCCGAGACTCGGGGGGTCAAAAATTTTAACAACAACAACAATGATGCTTCACAACATACAATCATCATTATAGCAGAGACAAGAGGAGCGATTGTGGAAAATATTTGTGGAAAAATGCCAGGACACGATTCATATTTATTTGATACATTCACGTGCCTGTATTAACATTCAGGGCCAACCAAGAATAGATCCTTGGAAAGATTTCAGAAAAAAGACAATAAGAAATGGGCCATCAACCATAGCTCGAGGTTTAAACAAAAGAACACACCAACTGTCGACAGTTTCTCTGCAACTTGATAAAGATTACAACAATGACCGAGAGGGAAACGAGTTGACAGACACTGATACATAGAATAGTGGTTAAAACCTTCAACCATTAAACTCAGAGATTCATTGCACTACTGTAACCATTACTCCACTGAGAGTCATCATAAAAACCACAATGACCGAGAAAATAACCAATGCGCAACCTTTACAACAATAATACCCATTTCTCTTCTTACAATTACCAACATTTTACAGTCATCATAGAGAAACATACAACCATATTTACACAGTTGAAAAACTCAAGAAAACACAGAATCCATGCATTCTTGAGCCACCATTTGGTTCATAAACAGAGAGTCCATCATGGATGGAAATTTCAGATCCATACCTATGAGAAAATCATTTCAATGGTGAATCGGTCGAGTTTTCCCTTGCCAATCTTGGAAATACGGAGCTTCACAACCAATAGATAAATAATTCAACAATGCAACAAAGCTCTGGTGACGAGCAATAGGGAGGTTTGGAGTGATGTGCAGTAAATTCACGTCTCTTCCTCACCTGGCCCCATTCAATTCCATGTATGAGACAACCCAATAAACATAACATTCACCATTAAATCAAACCATATAACCAATGCATAATCAATGCCAATCCATTGTAAGATCTGATACCATATCTATTGCATAATGCACCACCTGAGATATTTCATATATACATTAACCTTTGCCATAACTCTACACAATAATCACATATCAACATTGCTATATGTGCCTCTATTCAAATTTAATAAAATTTGCATAGTCCTTTTACCAAACACCTAATACAATAGCTAGGTCATCCATTGTCACAAGGTCTATACCTAATCCTTTTGTCATAACTTTATTTGAAGTTTACATGTAGTTTATTTTTACCATAGCTTTAGAACTTTTCCATAGTTTCTTTTCTTTTGTTTGAGCTAGCTCCCATTTAATTATCCCTTCCATATATGTGGATAGGTAATCAATATATGAATTAGTAACAAGGTTAAAACATAGCACCTGTAAACAACATGATCCTCGTACCCATGGAAATTGTTCTCTGTCACAAGTAATTACCAACAACATTCAAAAATAATGTATTAACCACTCATTATCACACCAAATGAAACCAAGACTGCATCATAACAAATGTAGGACTCTATAGGCAACATCATAACAACAGAAAAATATATGTAATATGTCTATCTTTACGCCTCTAGTCTACAAGGGCATCCCACCTACTAGTATTATATTATTATCATAATTAAATAATAGTGATTTAGAAATCCTTTGTGAGAAAAATTTATTGTTGAGATTTTAATCATCAACACTCATTGCATAAACAGTGCTTCAACATATATAGGTTTTAAAGGAAGGGGTTGCATCTTTCTTTTCCCATCGAAGATCTGGCATTCATGGCAGTTGGAAATTTCCTTGTATACATCCGAAAAAATACCGAGCCAATAGAACCATGCCCTCAAGATTTTGTGTGCAATGGTCTTCCAATAATGATGCCCCTCGCAGTATCCTTTGTGAAACTCCGTAATATCCCTTCTCATATCTTCCTCTAACAAAAAATTTAGTAAGATCCCACCTGGATCCTTCCAATATAGAGAATTGTCCAGAATGCAAAACTTAACTGATTTCAACTTCAAAAATATGGCTTTGGTTTTGCTCAATCCTGGAGGATCTTGAAAATTTCTTAACACATAAATAATTTCAACTTACCAATGAGATTCAATGAACTTATGAGATACCTGCGGGACTGCTTCTTCTTGTGTATTTTCTAACATATCAAAAATAAAATTGATTCCCAAAACATCACAATTTGACTGCACCATTAATTTTGTGAGCCCTTGACTCTTAATCAGCTTTGTAGGCTTGATTTTGAGGTCATACTCCAACATTACTACGATCCACTTGCCCCTTCTCCCTTCAGGATCAGGCTGAGTCAATATATCCTTTACAGAATTGCTAGGCACATAAGCAATGACATGGGAATGCAATATATAAGTTTTGAATTCCTTTAGCGGCTTCACCAAGGAATATTCTTGTTTTTCCATGATGTCATACCTTAGTGGGGAGTGTCTCAATGTCCTACTGAAATAAGATATGGTCTTTTCAAAGTTCTTCTCATCCTTTTGTAACAAAACGCTAGTGATGGTGTGTTATGAGGAAAAGGAAAATAAGATAAAGTCCTTTGCAAAATTCGGGTTGGCTAACACTCGATCTTTGGTCAGCGCCATCTCAATATCTTTGAATGAATTCCTAGATTCAAGAGTCCATTTTATTTCATTGCCTTTCCTAAGCATATTTGTGATGTGATTTATAATCTCAGCCAAGTTGGGAATGAACCTTCTCAGAAAATTTACCTTTCCTAGGAAAGACTGCACCTCTTTATTTCTCCTAGGAGTGTCGATCTTCAAAATTCCTTCCACTTTGTTGGGGTCTATTTTTATGCCTTCCTTTGAAATGATGTGTCCAAGCAATTTTCCTTCTTGCATCCCAAAGTTTGTTTTTTTTGGATTTAACGAGATGCCAAAATTTCTACATTTCTGTAAAACCTTCCTTAGATGTTCGAGATGTTGATCATCGGAATTTGAAAACACAGTGATATCATCCAAGTAAATCACGATAAAATTATCCTTCTCATCGACAAATTCTATTTCCATGGTCCTTTGTAAAGTCGCTCCAACATTCATAAGCCCAAAAGGCATTTTTGCATACATGAAAGTACCCCAAGGTGTTGTAAAAGTTGTCTTCTCCTAGTCATTCGACTGCACCATGATCTAGTTGTATCCAAAAAAATCATCAAGCATCGACATTTTCTGAGATCCAACCACATTTTGCAGGATGTAATTCATCTTAGGAAGTGGATAGTTGTCTTTGAGAGACACCCTATTTAGATTCTGAAATTCCACACACAATCTTATTTCACCACTTTTCTTCTTGACATGCACAAGGTTAGCCACCCACTTGGAAAATCTTGAGGACACAATAATCTTGGCATCAAACAATTTCCTTACCTCCTTTTCAATCAATGGCAACATCAGAGGGTTGATTCGTCTCAACTTTTTCTTGAAAGGTTTATGATCCTCCTTGATGGGAATTACATGTTGAATTACTCTAATGTCATAGACCTTCAAATCTTCATAACTCCATACAAAGACATCAGGGAAGTCTTTCATAATTATTATATACCTCTTTTTGATAGTCTGATGATCTTAGGATTTTCTTGAGTACCAATGTTGCAATCCTCTATATCCTCATCGTTCGCAGTGATTTTAGGATTTATGGATACATCATTTTTGTCAAAATTATTTTCTAATGGGACCAATCCTTTGGGGATAATGTTGTTTTTCAACTGCACTATATCCCTTCCATCTATCTGATTCTGAAAAAGGTCATTGTTGTTGAACACAGTTGCATCTTCATTTTATTCACAACAACACTCATCATCAATATTCACATCAGCAAATTCATCACTCATTTGGAGGAATATCTCTACCTATTTATCATCTTCAAACACTTTCCAATATTTAATGTTATCGGGTACTGCGGGCCTATATTTGAATTCAATTTCATACTTCTTATTTGGAAAAATCATAATTTTAAACACCGAAGCTGAAGTAGCCAGAGCATATGCAATTTGATTTTGCCCCCTAGGAATCACTGACAAATTGTATTTTGAAAACTCTTCAAGGAGATCAAGAACTAAATTTCTACATGCTCTCAATCTAGGATTCTTGGACTAATATATACCCTTTACCTAGTTAATGATGAGCTCAGAATCTCCATGTACAACTATCCTTCTAACACCCAATTCCTTTAAAGTCTTCAAACCCAAAATTAGTGCCTCATATTCGGCCATATTATTGGTACAATCGAAAGCGAGCTTGTAAGAACAGAGTTTTGTACCCACTTTGGGAGGGTTAATACACACACCATCTCTGACTCCTTCCCTGCTGATAGCTTCATCAAAGCTCATATTCCACATTTCATTTTCACCATTGTTTTTCGGATCTATAAATTTCCTCTGTTCGATGCTCAGTTTTATCTTTGACAATCATGACAATTGTTGGCTTCCCCTCTTCAAAACTCAAGTTATTATAAAAAAAAGAGGAGACAGCCTTGGTTTCAACAGAGTAAATAGGATGATTATTTGGTTGGGTTTTTCTACTCACCATGTACTTGAGCAACACTTCTCTGTACAATCTCATTTCTTGGCAAAAAATAGGAATAGTATCATATGACATGTCCATCTGCAAGGTTCCCTTTAATTTTTCATCCCAAGATCTAGATAACAACATGCTAAATTTTGGGGGGATGTTGGCAACCACCACGTCCATGACCAGATTTTTCAATGGGATTTTAGACAACGATACGACCAAATATTTGATCAAACCCAAGCATTTCACCTTCCTTGAGTCAAAAGAGAAAAGGTCTTTATAAGGTCTTGTAATGTCTAGGCCTAACTCATCCATGGCCACCTTGGGCATGAGATTATGCGATGTGCTTGAATCTAACCTGGAATTATGTAAGGTCATGTCATGAATTTTAAGGCTAACATAGAAAGGAGGAACATCATCAACATCACCACTTTATTCTACGTGTGGGACAAACAAGATGGTAGGGTGGTCGTCTTGTATGTTCAAGGTGTCAGGAGATTCTTCCATATTTAACATTTTAATGATATGATTTCTATACTCTCCCTTCTTGATCAGCTCATTAAATGGAACAAATATTTTGATTTTAGCCATTTCACTTTCAAAATTAAAAGGAGGAGGATTTGTTTCTACCTCTTTGATGATAGTTTCCTATCTTTCCATGGGTGATTTCTTTATGGATTCTTCCTTTGATTTTCCTTTCTTCATTACATCCCTTACTGAATTATCTTTATTTGGTTGGCTTGAAGAAGGAGTGTTCATCTAGAATTCCCTTGTGGGGTTCGCCTTCAGAAGCTCTGCAGGCACCTTTTTACTTCTGAGGTTATACTGCTTCTGAAACTGCATAATATAATTGTGGTATCCTTTCCTAAATTCTTCTATTTCCAATGACAACATATCATCATTCTCCAACATAAACTCATCATTCGCATCCATAAATTGATCATGCTCTCCTTTTGTTAATAACATGTATGTTTATGTATCGTCGCAAAAATGCATATGGGCTTGGATTATTTGATCAAAATCTTCATTTGCATAGTTGTTTTGGAAATGAGGTCTTATATGCTAATCACCTTGATCTCTTTGGTCTCTTTGCTTGATCTGTGGAACTGGGGCTCTTCTAAAATTTTGATTTCTAGGCTAGAAATCGTTTTGCTCCTTGGTGGTAGGCTTGTTCTCCACGGACATCCTTTCCATGAGTCTTTCCATTGTCTTCATCATCAATTCAATTTTTTCTTCTGATGATTGAGACATAGAGGGTTGTGCTTCCCCTTAGGGATTCTTCTCGTTTCTGTCAAAATTATGTTTGATCTTCCCCGATGCCATCAGATTGACTTCGACTTCAATCGTGTAGCTCATCATATCATATAATGTATTATATATTATTTCTCTTAACAACAAGGCAAATTCATTGTCAAAAGAAACAACATATCGAAGATGGGAAGCTCCAAGAGGAGGTTTTACTTCTGTGGGAATTGAATTATAAACCTTCATGAATCCGGTTGAGAAATCTTGAATTGTTTCATTTGGTGATGTTTTTATGTTATTGTACTGAGTTAGTAACTGAAGAGGATTCTTTTCATCACCCCACCTGGCAAGAAACAATGTTTCAAAAGCTATAAAATCTGGGATACTTGTTTCTTGAAGGGCCTTGAACCATTTTCTGACCTCCCCTAAGAGACTCTATGCAAACAATATCATTTTTTCATCCTCATGATCTACATCTTATAGGTCAACAAAATCACTAAACCAATCTTAGTGTTTTTGGGCTGAAGCATTTCCTTCGACATCATATAATTTAATTCTTTGATTATAACTCTAAGGAAAATCATGTAATTAGGTCGACAAGGTGAGAGGGACGAACCTGGAAGCCATGAATCTAGGAGGTATTTGAACTGGATGGATGTTCTGAGTGGGGATTATGGAAGTTCACGGGGGGTTGGTTGGTATCAAAGATTGGAACCTTTTCTCATTGAAAATGATTTCATTCAAATAGGATTCTTATCTGGACTTGAATAGAGTTTGCTCAAATAGTAAATCGAAGTCAAGGTCGTCAATTCTTTTTAATATGTCTTTAGGTAAAGATAGGTTCTTTTCTAGGTAATATAAAGGGTCCACTATCCTTTCCTTTCTTTTGCGCAAAATTTTTTCAGGATCAGACACTGATGTTGCAGGCTCTCGATCAAGGTTCACTATAGTGTAAACTTTATTAGGAGCAAGGATTTATGATTCTAACTACCTTATGCTACTGATCTTATTTAATGAATTCACCAGGGTAAAATAAGTTTCAACCAATATAGGTGTCTGACCCACTGTTACCCTCAGGGATCAAATCTACAACTTTAGTCGTCTTCCCAGGGAAAGTTTTCAATTTCGTCCCCGACAACGGCACCAAGATGTTACCACTTGGTAAATTGTTGGGATGAAGAGAAACAAATTACAAAGGTAACCTACAGACCAACTTTAAGACTGGAAACTATCCTTTCCAATCTAGAGAGGGCTCTCTCTAAGAATCAATCTCTGATAGATAATGACTTTGGATTGTCGGCTAGATTTATATGTTTGAGAAATGTTTTTGGTTTCGCTAGCAAGGAAATACAAAATTTTGGGCTATGGAGTCAACCTTATGAAAACAAGAGAAATCAATGATTTGTAAAGGAAACTTTGAGAGGATAAAGGATAAATAGGAAATGGTCTTTCAATTTAAATGTCATTGTGTATGGTAGAAGAAAGGAGGACATAAAGCAAACCAGAGCACCATTAAAGATGAATTCTAACTTACTTAGAAGATAACACATATTTTAAATGGTTGAGTCTAAAGCACCACACAATCATTTTTAAACTCATTAAACATTGCAATTTAAACAAAGGGAACATACATGAATTTACAGGAAACATGAAGTACATACATAGATAGGATCACAATACATCAAACCACCACCATTATAATATTTTCGTCAAAGCTTCAGGACCTCTGCATTGTTATTTCTATTTAGATTCAAGTATTACATTCAAGAGTCCTCTATCTACACTACTTTTCCAACATGACTTACATCGAAAATATACAATATATAAAAAACTCACGCCCTCTCGGGCTGCTATGCCTCGAACTACTTTCCCATAGAATTGCAGATTCGGTTACTTCCTCCCTAGACAACCTTTTGAATAGAGTTTACCAAAAATAGAAACCCAACTGCACCCAATCATAACATAATCGACACCTTTGTCTCAATCATTCGATCATGAGTAAGATTCGGTCATCAGGTTGTGATAAATCAATGTTTTCTTCCATAGGGTTCCTGAATAATCGATATCACTATGGGAAACTCTTTCACCTTGTATAACAGGCTCAAGTTGCTACTGCACGATCACTGGTTGTAGCATGCACATGACGATTTGGTGTAGCAGACGTATGTTTACGGTTGCTCGTGCAAGAATGGTTGGGAGGCCATACATCTCTTCCAAAACTGGCATGCATTTCACTTATACTTGCCTTCCTCAGTAGGTAAGTTTACAACATTTGCGTGATGAATATTCACCGCACGAGTGTCATGCCAGTCTTCTTGTTATCGGAATGAAACATGATATGCAGGGAGAAAGATTCCATGCCACGATAAAAAAAAAATGGGGTTGTCTCACTCATGCCTCTGGCCTCACCTGCAACCTTAAAAATCTGAGTGTTTTTCTAAGAGACCAGTTCTGTTTGTTCAGATTCTTCACCTGTCTCCACAAGACCGCATTTTGTTTCATTTTTTATTGAGCACTAGAAAGAGTCGTGTAGGCGTTATCCATGGTCGGTATGCATTTCTTGAAATGATCTATGATTCTTTGTTCTGACACCCTCTGTTCCTCTCACAACTGGATAATTACATCTTGTGCCTCTCTGAGTTGTGTTTTAAGCCAATTTACATTCCCTTCTTGACTCAGTGACGTCGGCGTTTCAATAGTCCTTTATGCCAGCTATTTTCTTAATTCTCTATTTTCTTGATACAGTTCGGCGATAGAGAGTTGCGCTTGCTTAAGCTAATGCAAAGACTTCCTCCTCCTTTCACCAATTCCCATGCTTGAACCTTCAACAAGCTCTAGTCGAAGGACATGCATGAGTAATCTCTCGGCTGTAGATAGGGTATGCGGTTCACTAGGAGCTTGGATCTCCTCGAGTTTCTTAATCAACCTTGGTCTGCCTCTTTTTCGGGCTGCTAGATGGTGGTATGACGAGTCTTCTATTTCCTTTCCCTTTCCCGTGACATATTCCTTTCTCTCCCTAGCACTGTGGAATTCTCTTTCCCTCGCAGATAGAGAAATTTCTCCTTTGGGGTCTATGGGGATGTCAGCCGAAATCAGAAATGAATCCAAGTGATTGTTCAAATGTCTCAATTCTTTGACCACCAACAACTTGATTAATGACATATGGGATAAATTGTTCCCCGGTTGGTCAGCCTCGCCCTAGACGTTTTCTGCCATCTTTTCCAATCTTCGATGCAAGAAGAAAGGTAGATTCAAATGTTTTTTCCCTGTGAAGTGCATCAAGAGCCTGATGTGATATGGGTACACTCTATCAAACCTCCCCTCATAGGTGAAATATCTTCTGATTACCTTTAGGAGCTTTTGGAAAGGATCCTGGAGGTACTGAACTGGAACGCCTACTCCAATTTTCCCATTTATACAGTTGGGCTTGATAAAGTATTTATAGCAAAAAATGTCTAAAGGCGTGCCTTTAAACCATTTTTCACCACATGGAGGAATCTTTGTCGTAACTGACAGATTTTCCTCCGTCACTCGGAAGGTGATTTCTACAATGGTCACGCAGAACCCAGTAAAATTGAGGAGGAACTTCTCATCCAGCTTCACATTGTACCCTTTCATCTTTTCACAAAAGTTCATATATCCAACCTATTCAAAAGATGCCCTAATTTTTGGATATTCGATTATTAATTCCAGGTCTTAAGGCTCAAACCTCATGGCCTTGCCACATCTCGCCTTCTTTCTTATGCTTTGGGATGTTTCCATGATGCCATAATATATTTGTCTCACGCGCGCGATAATGAACTATAAAACCCTCTCTGTGCAGAAAATAAGAATGATGGACTTTGCAGAGACTGTCAGAAAGGTAGTCACATAAAATTTACACGACAAGAAAAATTAACCACAGGAGTCCATGGCGCGAAAGTAAGGCGTGATGGAAAATTTTGGCGCAGTGGGGAAATTCGGCGTGGTGGCAAACAACAATGGGAGGCTTGTCGCGGTAAGAAATCGCGACGAAAAATTACAGCGTGGTAGCGAAGTATTGGGA
Source organism: Picea sitchensis (assembly GCA_010110895.2). Lineage (NCBI taxonomy): Eukaryota > Viridiplantae > Streptophyta > Pinopsida > Pinales > Pinaceae > Picea > Picea sitchensis. The sequence continues at coordinate 6,873 of SNQJ01S0148462.1, read as the reverse complement.
GACTTGTCGTAAGACATAGAATTTAGGTGCAGTGAGAAATTCAGCATGACAAGAGGAAATTCCAAAGAAGAAAGGATGACCACGAGAAGAAATAACATCCAACATGCTAGTTTGCAACGAACTCCAACAGACTTTAAACAATGACTAAAAACAATGAAGAAGATGCAACAACTTGAATCGACAAAGTTACAATATGAACAATGGCAATCAACTTTCACACAGCGAAGGGCTCTAGAGCTTGCAGAAAAAACCATAGACAACCCACAAATTCAGAAAGTAAAATAGAGGCATACAGGGTTACCATTGTTTATACTTGAACGAGTAAGGAATGGAATCGTGGAAGAGAATGATAAATCCATGGTGATGAGAAGTTTGGAAGCGGGTTGAAGATTTGCGCAGCAAACTCGTGCGACGGGTACACTTTGAAGTGTGCAAAGTACAAATGATAAGAGTGGTAGGGTATACATGATATGAGCATCGTGACTTTTCACCTTTCTGACTTCGTAATTAAGTGATGATGTTCTTTATATCTTTTGACACGACCTTTATCCCAACAACTTGCCTCAATCTTTGGCACATAAATTCCCCTTTTCTGATAGGACTCGATCTTTGGGGAAAGGGACCTTTACAAGTCGCACGTGACTAATCATTACACCCTTTCATGACTCCAAAGGCCAGAACTGCTAATTGATTATTTTGACCCATTCATTATTCGGTCCCTGACCTCACACGCTTTGACACACGAACTACGACTCATCTAGGACTAACCCTAACTGTAAAAATCATGGTGCTAACAACTGCCATGGATCCTATCGTGCTCAAAGTATCTGAACAAAGCCCAGAAAATAATGAAGAAGCCCTAACCGATAGAGATAATGATGTTTGTGACCTTGAATTCATTGTTGCCCCTATTTCTCAATTAAGAAGTAACTTAGTTGACGTTAGAGGGAAATATTTTCCATTTTTGGAGTCTGTCCAAGATTCTTTCATCATGTATGCAACCGAATTGTGTTTTCAGTTTCCCGAATTTATAGGATGGTGTGCAGAGAAATACTCAAATTCAGAAAAAGTTGCAATTGATAAAATGGGATCTAAATTCTTGTGTAAAATTGATGTTGTGTTAGTCATGGAGTCATTAAAAGTTTCTAAGTCTTTCTCTGAGAATTATGAACCTTTTGATGAGGAAGAAATGATTAGAGTCTATAGGGAGTGTCAACCAGAGATTAAAAATTTGTTTTTAAGAATTATTATCAAGATTGATTAGTTCCCACAAGGTCTGTGTTTTCCCTTAAGCATCGATATCATGGTCAGTGAGGTTCAATGTGTCTTCTCTTTGTTAATCAAGTTTTAGGTATTGATAGTGATATATTTTTAGTTGAGGTCATGTTAGGTTTCCTTCTCAAATTCTTCCAGTCAGAGTCAGGTCAAGTTGTCTGCATTAATTTTTATGAGTTCCTAGTTGATACCATCCAAAAAGAGCTAGTGAACTTCCACTATCTTAGACACTTCAGATAGTGTACATATCTTTTGAAGTTTTTTCTCACCAACAACAATGCAGAGATCCCTAAATCAGAATCAATATCTATTGAAAGAAACATGATGAATTCAATAATTTTTATCAATAAATTCATGTCAAAGGCCTAACAGATTATTTTCAATGTTAAATTGCCCAGAGTTATTGAAGAAATGAGAATTCACTTGAAGAATCCAGAAGATAGAGTAAGATATTGGACCCTTTTCATAAATTCTACAGTAATATGGGTATATGGATTTCATGAGTTTCATTATTTGTTTCCCATATTTTTGACCCCATAATTTTTTCTCTAGAGTTCATAAGACATAGAATCATCTATGAAATTGAAAATTTCATCAAATATCATAAAGGAAACAATATAAAGTTTCCTTTTTTTATTGTCCCATTCATTGTAAAATCCAGAACATGTCTAGCACAGGTTGAGGAAAAGCTCAAAGATTTGGTTTTTGCACAAATTCCAAGTAAAAAATATGATCCTCGTCAGATCATATCTAGAAGGAGGAAAATGAACAAGAATGCTCCATATGAGCATGAGCCTATTGAAGGCCTGGAGAATTTTGTAAATATTGAATAATGTGTGGATGTTGAAGCCCCTGTACAAAAGGCATGAATACAACAGAGTATTCCAAAGGTGGTAATTAAGGTTCCAAAAGCTAGTACACAAAGTAAGAGGATTGTTTCAGAGGCAATGGACATAGACCCTGAACACACTACTAGAAATAAAATGAAAAACATCCATACATAGCAGTATGTAGACTTGGAGGATGAAGGGCCTAAAGAACAAACAGGTTTAGAAATGGTGGAGAGTGGTACAAGCGTAATTGAATATGGAGCTCAATTGGAAAGTGAAGGTAGTTCAAGAGCCTTCCATATCCAGAAAAACCATTTTTATCAGGCCTCAGAGGAATCCTACCAGTAAAAGGAAGATTTATCTAAATGGTATGCAGAAAAAAGAAATGAATCATTAAGTGAGATCATGAATCTAATGCCCAAGGTAAAGAAATCTTCCCAGCACAAGTATTCATTATTCACAATCAGAGACACATAAAGGAAAACATTCAACATTTCCATAGTAGAAGAAGATAAGGTCTCCGAGATCAAAATAAAGTATGATAAAATCAGTGCCCTGGATAAGGTTCAATTCCACAAGAACTCTAGTGACCTGCTATATTAATATTATTTAAATTTAAATTTGAAAAATGAAAAATTAACATCAGTAGCTTCCAAGATTGAAGGTCAACTCGGGCAGTAAAAAGCAGCAAGTAAAGCATGATAGATTAAAATAAAGAAACTTGAAGTTGATGGCCCCAAAGTAATGAAAGCCTTGTTGGATGATAAAGACAAAGTGATTCAAATCCTGAAGAAAAAATTGAAAATTCCCACTACAGAGCATCCACAAACTGCATAACTTGTAGCATTGGAAAATGAAAAGGAATCTTTCAAGAAGAAATCACTATATTTTCAGGCTAAATTTCTGAAACTGGAAAAGGAAAAATTATAATGGTCAAAAGAAAAGATAGAAATGGTAACTAGAGTCATAGCTTTGTCTTCTGTTGAACCCTATGTTACACCCTTTGCTACTGAAAGAAAATCAGGCACTGAAGAAATTGTCCAAGCAATGTCTCAGGTTAGCTTAAAGGATGGGGAAACAAAATAATTGAAAGAGAATATCAAGAAAATGGAACAAGAGGCACATAAAAAGGATGAAATAGTATCACAACTTAAAAATGAAAATGCAGTCCTTCATGAAAAGGTGAATAAGCTAAACTTTGGGATTAAAGGAAAAAGTTTGTTACAAGGATCCAAGCACATCATTTGAGACTCCATATAAGTTGAGGTTACAAAACTCAGGACATGTCTAAATTTTGTTAATGATGAGGACAACATTATAGTTTTAGCTAAACAAAGTTGCAGAATTATTAATGAAACTTTATCAAAAAGACTATCAGAATGGGCCCAGAATGATACCAATCTCCTTAATACATTGCCTTCATCAAGTTTGCATACAATTGGGGTCAAAGATATAATTTTTTTGATAATATAGGCTAGAAGAATCATAACCAAGCAAAACCTCTCGAATTCAGTCTAGAATAAAGCAACCCAATTGGAAAAGAGTGTTCAAGATTTCAAGGATTTGTTTGAACTATTTATCAAAGGTCTTCCATCATTCTGGGATGGAAAGGGAAAGTTACACAAACAATAACCCTACAATTCACTCTTGGCACAAGCAAGGATGGATCACTCTAGGTTTGAAGACTTAGATGAAGTTTTAAAGGGGGCAACTGTGGTAGAAAATTTAGCCATAGATTTTGAAATTTTGAATGAATTTAAGATAATAAAATCCATCATGTCTTTCATGTCGTATGCCTATTGCATCTATTTGGAAATTTTAATAAAAGAAATGATGGATTACGATATTCCTTCTGAATTACAGTGGAAGGAAATAGTAAGATTGGGTAAAACTAAATGTAATTTTCCAGGTCCTAGTAAATAATCATCCAGTTATCAATGGAGTATGGGTCTATACATTATCTAATCATATTAAGACACTATCAAGGTCAAAGGGGTGAATATAAGGATAAAGTTTATGAAATATCTCAAGGATCCTGATTTTCTGAACTACTTTTCTCTATTTTTGTAAATCGGTTTCAAACCGAATTTCATTGGTTTTTATAAATATTGTAACACATAATGTACAAAGCGTGGGAGAAATTTTGATGAATGGAGTATTATGAGAGTCTTTGTACTTTAATATTTTCCTAAAGAATTAATAAAATTGGGTGATCCAAGGCTTCTGGAATCCAATCTTGCTTCAAAGATTCATGTGTCAGTGACTGTGTAGCATGCTCACTTCAGTGTATGTTCTTCTTTTAGTTTGTTTCTCTCTTTCCATATCTGAATGATATTCAATTAAAATATTGTTTCAGAATTCATCATGTTGATTCTTTGTCACATTGTTTAGAATGTCAATGGTGTTTTCTTCTGCTAAATTTTTTTAAGAAATTTCAAAATCTGATTTCTTAAATTGTTGATTTATGTTTTGCTTCCATTCTTTCTGCTACAATGACATTTAAATTAAACCAACACATAGTTAGTGTCTATCTTGACTCTGAAGTCTTTTCCCATTAATTGAAATATTACCCACATATTCATAAGCTTCAATCTTTTGAATCCATTTGATCCGGATTTTATGAGCAGAACGAAATGAATAACGATTATTAGTAGGTACTTAACACAAAAATAACAGAGATACAGTAAAACTGGTTTTCTATTAAATAACAAAATAAGCTGAAACTGTAAAATGCAACGGAAACAAGCTTGTTGGAATGGTGGTGGATTATCTCTGAGAAGAGATGTGACAGTAGCGCGCATTCGCAAGAAGATGATTACAATGAGGCTCTGAAGGCCTTTTTACAATAAACAGGAATGCCAAAAGTCCTAGACATCCCAATCTTTTGAATCCATTTGATCCGGATTTTATGAGCGTAATCCAATGAATAACGATACAGGTAGGTACTAACACAAAAATAATGTAGATACATTAAAACCGGTTTTCTATTAAATAACAAAAATGTTTAAACTGTAAAATGCAACTAAAACAAGCTTGTTGGAATGGTGGTGGATTATCTCCTGAGAAGAGATGTGACAAGAAAGCCGCATTTGAAAGAAGATGAGATTACAATGAGGCTCCTCAAGGCCTTTTTACAATAAAATGTGAATGCCAAAAGTCCTAGACATCCAAAAACCTAACCTAGAGATGAAGGCTTCAAAAGTCAAGTCATGTGGGCCCCGTTTGGGTAAGTGAGTACATCAACTTCCCGGGGTCGTAACTTTTGCATACGATCTTCGTTTTAGGCATATAATAGATCATTGGAAAGATCTGTCCGAGGACTACAACATTTGAACAAAATTTCATGATGAAATTTTCCAACATACCCCAAAAAACATCGTTTAGGGCCTCAAAATGGCTCGAGAAGTTTAGGACCTGAAAAACTGCTAAAAATAGTAAATTGCCAAAAATGTCAGAAAGTTGTTTTGAGCCAGTTGGAAAAGGTGGGTGGCCACCGATATCCATCTGGATCACCATTCCCAATGGATTTCTCACAGGCTTAAACATCAAATCCCATCCAAAAATTTATTCACAATCCAAGGACCTAACCTCAAGAAACAAAAATCAAATCAGTCCTTTCAGTGACTAATTTGGGAGAGATCGCTCTCTGAGACTGGAAGGGTTAGATTCCAGATTCTAAAGTTGGTTTTTGGTTACCTCTGGGTTTCTTTTCTCAACCTAAATAAATTATGGAGTGATAAAAAAATTGAAGGATAAATTGTATTGTTTTTCAATGCAATGCACATTGCATCCAAATGCTTAATGCTTTTATGTCTATATGTTAGGATTGTTGGAAATTATTTTCCACTTTAATTTCCCTACATGTTCACTGAGGTTTGTATGCATTTGTGTTTGTAACTTTATATATATTTTGTGACTGAAGCATATCGTAACCATGACAAAGAAAAATAATATGAATATAGAATGAAAAAAATTGAAGCCACAACATACAATTTCAGAGTATTCTCTTACGGTATTGCATAGGGTTCACTCCATAGTTATGATTTCCACTTAATGTGTCTATCTTTTAACATTTAAGGTGTCATGAATTACTAAAAATGAATTCTTCCACTTATATTTTGCATGTTTCAACAAAGGCCTGACCAATGGTTCCAACTTATTTTGAAATCCCTACAAATTGTAGTAGTATATTTCCTCAAGATTTTATAATTGGATTTTCTTCAAATGATATGAATATATTAAAGAAGAGTTTGACGTTTCCATTTTATATATTTCTTATTCTGATTCTTAACTATTATGGATTACAAGGTAAACAAGTCCTCTCACTATGCAACCCTTGTTTCCATGCCTATTCCTAGGGAATTGTTTAGCTATAAAGGTAAAACTGGATTCTAGAAATGTGTATATCATTTACTGATGTTGTATATCATAAATTTTTCCAAATGTCAGATTGAATTTTTCATCTTCTTTTTCATTGTAAATGTGTTACTACAGTTGGAAAATTGAAAGAAATGAAGTAAAGTGACATAATGTAGTTCCTTGTTCTCTATTTTTCATTATAAATTTGTTACTGCAGTTGGAAAATTGAAAGCGATGAAGTAAACTGACATAATGTAGTTCCTTGTTCTCTATTTTTCTTTTTTCTCTACTTCTGTCCATCCAAGTGTCTTTGTGACTTTTTATTGCTTATTTTGTGAAACATTTGTTTTATGCTCGAAAATTGCTAGGATTTTATATAGGTTATATATTGTAGAAACCTTGAAATTAT
>SNQJ01S0148460.1:10515-23569 GCA_010110895.2 Picea sitchensis | reverse complement strand
ATATATATACACACACACATATACATATTAGAGCTTGATGTAGGAAAGGACTGATAACCCAAATACTAGAAATGGCGAAACAACTCTAAGTTTACTTGTGTGGGAAACTCTTATATATGTTAAGCTTAGTAATGGAGGGACATGATTTTCTATTTGGGAAAAAAGCTTATCCTCGGCGTTCTGTACATTACTTCTGTAATTTAAAGGTATTCAAAAATATTTAAAATAATTATAATAGCCATCATTACTGGACTTTGTTGATTCCTGTATGGATAGTCTCCTGTTATCGAAATTGTTTATTTGGAATTTACCCCAAGGGCGATCGTTCAGAGGAAGGGTTTCACATTCCAAATCTCTGCATTTTTTTGTAGATTCTTGTCCTCTCGATAGATTGTATCCTCCGAATCGATTGCATTACTCCGTAATTTTTGAAATATCTTTCTGTAAAACGTGAAACAATTTTTTGATAGATATTAAAAATGGTAATGCCACAGCCATAAAATTCCCGGTTTCTCTCTTCCCACAGCATATGTAAGAGGTGTCAAACATTGATGATGTATCAACAAAATCATTGATTCACTTTCCTGTGGTATGATCCTAGCATGATTATATCGTCAAGTTTAGGGTAGTCTTACTCCTTGTATTTTTCTCATTCCCATATGCTTCATCATTCTAGACTATAAATGGAATTCTGTTTTTTTTTTTTTTTTTGGAATTAAATTACGGAATGAAATATATATATGCTTATAATAGTTCTATTCGTTCATTGATACATATCAGATGCTGCTTAAAGTTTGATTTCCGAAAATAATTCCACAATTAAATCCTACAGTCTAATTACTGAATTCTATGAGGATATCATATGTTTTTATTTACATATAGGTTCTAATTCCATAGAAGAGGATTTTTTAGGGGATGATTCNGGGTAGGGAGTGAGGGAGTTAGGGAGAGATAGATAAAGAGAGGGAGGAAGCTAGAGAGAGGGAGAGAGTTTATGGGGAAAGTGTGGGAGGGATTCGTAGAAAGACAGAGGGGGAGAGAGATGATCAAGTGATAGGGGAAGACAGAGAGAGAGAGAGAGAAGATAGAGGGTGATAGGGAGAGATAGTGAGGGGCATAGAGATGGAAAGAGGGAGAGGAGAGAGAGTAAGAGAGAGAGAGATATTATAAACCCTCTCTCCCTCCCTCCATCTCTCCTATTTCCATATCTTCCATTATCTCTTGCTCTCCCTCCCTTACTTTTCTTCCCTTTTCTCTCCCACACTCACCCTCACTTTGTATCCCTCCTTATATCTCTCTATATCTCTATCCACCCCTATAAACCTCTCTCTATATCTCTCCCTCCTTCCCCATCTCTATCTCTTTCCTACTATCCTCCCTTTATCTCTCCTTAAATTTCTCTAACTCCCCCACCCTCTCTCTCTCCTTCCCCTCCCTATCCGCCTATCTTAGAATTTGTCTCTCTATATTAATCTCTCCCTCTCGCTCTCCCTCTAACTTCACTTCTCTCTTTGACGAATCTCTCTCTCTCGAGTAGAAATTAAGAATTGTGGTTAGCATCACAATTGGAGGTCGAATGAGGCCATCAATGACATGATTGGTGTTTTCGTTCTTGTTCTTGATGTTCAAGTGAAATTGTTGTAGATACATGGTCAACTTGTGATAGCTATCATTATATAACTTTCCTTGTGTTTGTATGAATTCCAAAGGCATGTGATTAGTGTAGATGATTGTTTCCTACACTAGAATGCAATGCTTTCAATGTCAACATGCCTTCATAATGGACTACATGTATTTTTCATAGGTGGGGTATCTACAAACAACATCAGATAGTGTTTCGTTGTGATATGATATTGGATTCCCGTGCTAATTGAGGAGTGAATCGATAGCATAATATGAATCACATGTCTCAATATCAAATGACTATTGCAGGTCTAGAAAAATAAGGATTGTTTTTTATTGGTGGTGGAATTTTAGATCCTCGAATGATTTCTATTGGGAGGTGGCCCACAAAATTTTCCTTCACTCGAACCTTGGTCACCTAGCTCATGGCCCAAGAAATATGAGATAACCACAAAATAAACCTATGGTATAATTCGGCAAGGACCATTAAGTTGTAGAGCTCATTCATTTTCTTTGAGGTATGCCAATCATGGTAAACTTTTATCCTAGATAGATCCCCATGCACACCCTACTCATCCATGATGTATCCCAAATATTGGATTCTCTCCATACCGAAGGAGATCTTATCCAATTTTTCATATAACTTGTGTTGTTACAGGTTTCCCAAGACCTGTGAAATATGCTTCAATTGTTCCTCCCAAGCTCTGCTAAAGATGAGGATTTCATCTACATATATGTAATACCCCTAGGCCAAACTCAATTCAAATATAAATACAAATGTACGTAAGTTGGTGAGTTGTTTCAAATCATTTTTGTATGCACCTTTCATGGTATAGTGAGTACATGTACTGCAAACTAAAATGATGAAGTGTGCACATGACAGGATACTACGTGCAACAACTTAAGTGCACGTGATTTTGAGGCCAGGGAGCCTTTGTGTATATTTTGTGTTTTATAGGCTGTTGAGCCAGTTATTATAAGCTAAGAGGCTTATCTTTTGTATTAGTCCAATGAGCCTATTTTTGTATATGTCTTATCCTTAATATAAAATACATAGATGTGCATAGAACAACCATGATAAAAGAGTATGGGGGACTAAACTCCACTAGTTGGGGAAAGGGGAGGGCTAAAAGTTAAGAAAAAGGGATAATCTAGGGAGCTAAGCCAAAAAGGAATAATATGTTAATATTCCTTAAAGTATAAAGTATTGATAATTATTTTATCCTAAGTTCTAAGGATGGGAACAAGTGGGCCAAAGTAGCTAAGCGAGTAGTATTGAGTAGCTAAGTGGGATATTGAAGAGGTGGGTTTTCAGGCCCCTAATAAATCTCTCAAGGTGAGATAATTGATTGGTATTGATTTTTGAAGGTGCTAAAATGCCGCTACATGGTTATTATAATTCATGTCCAGCCAGTTGCTAAAGCCCAGAAAGGAAGTGGGGAAGCCAAGGACTATTGAGCAGAGAAGGGGAACACTTCTTGCGGTGGGATAGGCATGTGGGGAATGAGGGACTGTAGGCTGTTTTTTTTATTTGGCACGTGTGATGGAGTCTTTCCTGTTGTCTATGATACATCATCCTGGTTAGGATTTACCCAGGTGGAGTTTAGTCCTAGCTCGGGGGTGACCCACTGCTGAGAGTGATGAACAATGTGGTCTAAGGCTGAGAGGTTTGTGTAAGGTCTGCACATAGTTGTTGATATTATTACCAAGATAAGTGTCAATTGGGTGTTAATTTATATGTTTTATTATTATTTATGTGTTATATTTATGGGCATTTCATGTCTATGATGCATGTCTATTCTTATTGCCATTTTCGTATGAATTTGTGCATTTACACTATGTATTTATCTGTTTAATTTTTCTATATAAAGTTCTGTAAGAGTCTCTATGTGTATATGTTTTTAATTGCATCACAATTCAAAACGTTTATGTGGCACAGTCCAGTTGGATGTTGGGGATGTTACAATGTGGTGTTAGAGCATACACGCATTTTCTGGAGTAGCATGGCCCAACCTAGGTGGTCGAGGATGTTACAATATGGTATCAGAGATTCAATTTTCAACTTTGATCCTGGATGGGCCGATCAAGTTGAGTTGAAGAGAAATTTCATAGAGGATTGATTTAGGGGTGGCCAAATTTCAAGTTACAGAGCATCCATGGTAAAAATTAGAAGCAACTGTGTGGAATTGCGAAAAATTACCAATTGGTTGAATTTGAAGTTACACTGAAGCCATGACAAATGGAGTGAAATTAGTTGATTAAAATTATCAATTCATGAATTGAGTGTGGGAAAAATCCATTCCAGAAATGTGAACCCACAATGATTTTTTTTTTGCAGAGGTTGAACTGGTGTTATCGGGTTGAAATTGAACAAATTTGATAGTTGTAGAATGTCTATGCTAAAAATACGAAAAAAGTTAGGAAAAATTCCCAATCTATGCAACATAATTCATGAGGAATTGATGCGCATAAAAATGAATGTGCGTAGGTGGGCACACTAAAAATGCATGATGCACAATGAAAATCTTGTTATTGTGGAAGAATATTGGTGTGCGGGTACACGCGCTAAAATTTGATGATGCATGGAAAAATATTGGTGTGCAGGCGCACATGCTAAACTTTGGCATTGCACTGTAAAATATTGTCGTGTTGGTGTACGTGCTAAAATTTGGTATCACACTGAAAACTATTGGTGTGCGGTTGCGTGGGATAAATTTGGCGTTGCATAGAAAAATATTGGCATGCTAACACGCATGCTAAAATTTGGTGTTGGGCAGAAAATATTGGTGTGCTGATCCACGTGGTAAAATTTGGCACCACGAAAAAATATTGGTGTGCGGGTGCATGCACTAAAATTTGGTGTTGCATGGAAAAATATTGGCGTGCGGGTGCACATGCTAAATATAGCATTGTGCAGTGCATATTGAATGATGCATGCATAATACTGGTGCGTGTTGTACACAGGCATAATAATGGCGCATGTGGTGTGCACAATTTTGACATAGCGCAGAGGGATTTTGTTGGGGCACGCACAATATGGGTATATGTTGTCGCGCGACAATTTAGTTATTGGTGCACAGTGGGGGTGTAGTAAACATTGACATGGTATAGTGTGTAGAGTAAAATGTGCGTGGAATATTAGCATGTGACAGGTATTAGTGAAAGAATCAAAATTTTGTGTGATAGATATTGGAGCATGACACAAAAGTAGTGTGTACATGCACATCTCATTGGGATAGAAGATCAACTATAAGGCTCTGACGTATGGAACAAATCATGTAAAAATCAATCACTCATACAGGCTCATGCATTTTTGAATGTTTGAAATGCTCAAAATGCTTTGTTTTGGAAGGACTCTTGGAAATAGCTTCCCTCATTGCTAGAAATGCATAACGTTCACCCCTATCAGTATCACATCGAATATTTTGAGATCCTCAAAATTGCAGACCTATGGCTCAACGTCTCTCTTCACCCCCCTTGGTGAAGTTGGAAAATGCTCCCACAAGACCTCCACACACCAACAAACTATGACCTACAACAATGACGAGACACAATAAACCAAAGGAAGATCTCGACATTCTTCGTTGGGGGTACACCACGACTGGAACTTTCACAATCAAAGAAGGCTATCATCTATAAGAAAATTTCCACAACCAACCAAAAGATCACTTAGGGAATATCATTTGGATATCCAAACTATGGCCGAAAGTATCCACCTTTATTTTGATTTTAGTCCAAAATAGAATATTGATTTGGGATCATCTTAGGAAATGAGGCTTCACGGGACCATCAATTTGGCATCTTTGTCATCATTCTCATCATTCTCATCATGGGCATTCTCATCATTCTCATCATTCTAGCCATAAAGCTTCCTTCAAGAAAAACTTATTAAAGCTTGAGGTAAAATTTGTTGGACCTGTGTTTAATGGAGATGCTAATCCTGAAAATCTAGATAATTGGATCAGACAGGTTGAAGTCTATTTCCGTGTTCAACATATTGATAAAGAGGATGTTAAATTGCAATTGGATTCTCTTTGATTGGAAGACATCGCTCTCGTATGGTGGGGGAGAAAAATTTAGGACATAAGTGTGGTAATCTTCTTTCCTCATGGTCAAAATTTAAATCAGCGATAAGGAAGCAATTTTATCCATTGGGTTATCTACATAAAGCAATGATGGAATTGCAAACTTTAAGGAAAAGTAAAGGTCAAACTATACAAAGTTTCATAGAATAATTTAGGAAGAAATATCTTGCCTTAAAAATTCCTATGGATTCTTATGAAACTTTGATGAAGTATATTTGTGCACTTCGCATTTATATTCATCATACATAACTCTTGTTTAACCCCACCTATCTTCACAAAGCTTGTGTGAAAGCCACTCACCTTCACAACAGGGGAAATCAAGTTCAAGAAGATCCCACAAAGAAACCTTCCAATCTCCCACATAAGCTATTTAAGAAGTTTAAAAGGAAGGACAAGAAGACTGCCACACTCATGAGAAAAGGAGGAAATCCATCTTGCACTCATTGCGAGAAAATCGGTCACAATTATGAACATTGTTGGAAACTGCATCTAGAGAAGAGACCGAAATAGTTAGGTGGAAAAGGGAAGAAAAAAATTGAGGCTACAGTGCAACAAGATCTTGGTTCCAATTCAGGAGATGAAGGAAATATCACAACAATTGGAGTATAAGGTAAAGATTCCCTTCATTCTAACTCAAATTCCAATAATGAATCTCATGATGAAGAATGAAAGAGGAATGAATTATTTCATATAAGGGTTTTATCTAAACACACTAATATAGATAAATTATTTGATTTGGGTTCCCAAGTAAACTTGATATCTGAAGCACTTGTCAAAAAGATGGATATATAAATGAAACCACATCCAAAGCCTTATCCTCTTGGTTGGGTATGTGATAAATAAAAACTTAATGTCACTAAACAATATAGGGTCATATTTTCTATTGATTCAAAGTTGATTGATGAAGTGGATTTTGATGTTGTATCAATTGATATATGTGGCGTAGTGTTGGGGAGTCCTTATCTTTATGATAGAAAAGAATTCTTCTTTCGTCATGAGAAAAAATACCACCTTACTAAGGGGGGAGTGGAATATATTGTTAGACCTCACAACATGAGGGTAAACACAACACTTGTTAGTGCAAGACAAATGAAGAGATGCATAAACACTAATAAGAGATATGTACTCATGGTCATAAGAGAGAAAGATGTCGAAAAATATGACACTTTCCAGGGATGTGATCCTTCTCATAAGAAAAAATTAATTCATATTGTTTCTAAGTATGGTAATATTTTATAGGAACCATATTTATTACCTCCTAATAGGTAAATCCAACATGAGATACACATTTCATATGATTATCCTCATCCTTATGTGGGCATGCACAGGATGTTATTTGTAGAGATGACAAAGATCAAGAAACATGCACAAGGCTTATTGGATCAAGGGGTCATTGGGCCCAATTCATCTCCTTTTGGTTCTTCGATTGTGATGGTGCCAAAGAATGATGGCACATGGAGAATATGTGTCGATTACCATGCCTTAAATAAAATCACGGTGAAAAATTGATACACTCTTCCTCATATATATGATTTACTTGATAGTTAAAGAATGTTGTTTGCTTCACTAAGTTGGATTTGCACAGTGGATACCATCAAATCAGGGTCGCAAAACATGGTGCATGGAAGACTTCCTTTAAAAGAAAACAAGGATTGTTTGAGTGGTTAGTTATGTCATTTGGGCTTTGTAATGCTCCAACAACTTTCATGCGTGTGACAAATGTTGTATTCAGGCCTTTACTAGATGATTTTGTGATTCTATATTTAGACGACATTGTTATTTTTAGTGGGAATTTGGATGAACATGTGAGGCATATAAAGAAAGTATTGGATACTTTGCAAAGGGAAAAGTTGTATTTAAAATTTTCTAAATGTGAATTTGGAAAAACTGGACTTGCGTACTTAGGTCATATTGTACGAGGAGGACAATTACAAATTGATCTTTCCAATATTGATGTAATTGTAAATTGGCATGAGCCCAAAAGTGTATTAAAGATACAAAGCTTCTTAGGTGCAGTCCAATATTGGAGGAGGTTCATTTCAAAATTGTCCTTTATAGAAACTCCTTTGCATGCCTTAATCAGTGTGAAAAACACTTTTCAGTGGGGAAGAAATAAACACAAATGTTTCGACACTTTGAAGGAAAATATCAATACCACACAAATATTATCACTTTCAAATATTCAACAACCCTTTGAGATCGATACAAATGCCAATGGATATGCCATGGGTCTAGTATTCATACAATATCATAAGCCTATCTGTTACCAGTCTGAAACAAGACTATACATTCAATATTTAATGGTCAATTCACCTAGAATAATAAGCAAATGTGCCAGCATCAAGTCGCAACAAGACTCGACAGATTTCTAGTGTCAGAGTCAATCATAATGAAGGGGCTAACCCTAGAATACAACATTCTCCCAGAGGGGCAATATGATCACTGGCCAGTACATCTAGACACTAGCTTCCATCCCACACCAAATAACCGACCCTTCAAATTTGAGAAATTATGGATGGAACACTCGAGTTTCAAAGAAAAGATCAAACAGTGGTGGTTTGAGGAGAAACCAGAGCAAGGGACAAGGATGTTCCAACTCTACAAGAAACTAAAACATATCAAATATTAGCTCAAGGAGTGGAACAAGGACACCTTTGGGAATATAAACCAAGAGAAGAACAAAATTGAAGAAAAAATAAAAAATCTCCAGGAAACCTGCATTTTGGAGGGCTACAATGAGGAGTGGAAAAAGGAGGAGATCCAGATGACCCGGGATTGGGATGAGAGGTGAAATAAGGAAGAAACTCTTTGGCGACAAAAGTACCAGATCAAATTTCTAAAGGAAGGAGAAAGGAACACCAAGTTTTTTCATAGAACAACCATGGCCAGAAGAGCCCACCACAAAATCTTGAAGATAAAGGACCAGAATGGCATAGAAACATAATCCCATAAGGATATCGAAACAACTCTGGTAAACCACTTCCACGGGATAGACCAAGAACCTAAACAAGATAGAAAGGAGGCCATACAAAAGGTAATCTAGCATGTCCCTCGCCTTGTAACAGATGAAGAAAACCACAACCTGATCAAACCCATTGTGGAGGAGGAAATATACCAAGAACTCCAGGAAATGCCCAATGGAAAATCCCCAAGCCTAGATGGTTTCACATTGGAGTTCTTCAAAGCCTACTGGGAAATTGTCAAACATGACATCTATAGGGTAGTAGAAGACTCTAGAAGGTCAGCCTCCATTCTACAGGCACTAAATTCTATGTTGATTACACTCATCCCCAAAGAAAAAGAAGAAAAAACCCTTGATCGTTACATACCTATAGCATTGTGCAATGTGGTGTATAAGATAATTTCCAATGTTATAGAAAATAGATTGAAACCACTCCTACCCACACTGGTTTCACAAGAGAAGGAAGGTTTCGTTGAAGGAAGGAAAATAATAGACAATATTATCCACGCCCATGAACTTATCCACACCCTAAAGTTGCATAAAATATGAGGAATGATAATAGAAATGGACCTAGCGAAAGCTTATGACAAAATCAGCTGGCACTATATGGTCAAGACTCTGGAAGCCTTCAGTTTCACCCAACACTGGATCAGATGGATTGTCAACCTAGTTTCCACAACAAGCTTCTCACTACTAATAAATGGAGCCCCTACCAAACCTTACTCACCCACAAGAGGAATCAGCCAGGGAGACCCATTGTCCCCCTTCATTTTCATCTTAATGATGGAAGGACTCAATCGAAGCATAAAAAGCACAATCGCAACAGGGGAATCAAAAGGTATCAAACCCTACGAGAATTTCCTAACTTATACACACCAACAGATTGATGATACCTTACTACATGGGACACCCATGGTCAAAGAAGAGAAAGCCTAAAAATGAATCTTAGATGAGTTTGGGGAAGCCTCGGGAGCAGAGATAAATCAGTCTAAATCTATGATCTTCTTCTTTAATACCAACCCTGCCATCCAAAGCAATTTGGCCAACATCCTAGAATTTGAATGAAAAACCCTCCCAACCAAGTACTTGGGCATCCCCTTGACAGACAAATCCTACAAGCTATCAACTTGGGAAGGAATAGTCAACAAGCTACAAGACCAGGTAAAAAATTGGATGTACAGATCCCTCAACCTAGATGGAAGACTTATCCTAACCATGTAGGTTTTGCAAGCTATCCCAACTTTTATGATGTCATTCTTCCCTGCCCCCAAGGGGATTATACAAAAAATAATAACCAGACAAAGTGAATTGTTGTGGCGAGGAGAGGAAACAAGGAAAAAATGGGCACTGGTGGCTTGGGTGAAAGTATGTAAGCCAAGAAGAAAAGGAGGTCTGGGACTACATGACCCACAAGCGACCAACGAAGCCTATGGAGAGAAATGCTGGTGGTGCTGGGTCAAAGAAAATACCATCCCATGGGTCAACTTGTGGAAGGAAAAGTATGCCCCAGACAATAGCGATCAAGATAAAATCAGCTTTAGAGGCACCAGGGAAGGTTCTGCCATCTGGAACTTAGCCTGGTGCAACAAGACCTGGATCCAAACAAACAGCTTTTGGGAAATAAGGAATGGAAAAACCGCCCGATTCTAGGAAGATGCCTAGCAACAGGAACCCAAAATGGAAAAACTTGGTCAGGAGGAACTACAACAGGAGATGATGGAGCAAGGAAAAGCTTGAGTCTACCATTACTAGAAATAAGAAATAAACTAGAACAAATGGAGAATCTGGAACACTCTCACTCCATAGACAAGAGACCAGACCGCAACAGTAGTAAAAGAGGTGGAGGAAGAATTGGCGAGACGGAAAATAGCAGTCATGGATGGTAGTGACCAACTGAGATGGGGGCACAAAGTAGGTGATTAATTCAACCTTAAATAAGTATGCTACTACATAGAAAACTAGAACCAAGAATACATGGCGCAACAATGGGAGAAGCTCTAGAACAACCCCCATTGGCCAAAAATAAAAATCTTCCAATGGCTAATACTACACAACCGAATGATAATGTGGGAAAACTTAAAGAAGAGAGGTTTCATAGGCCCCTCAAGATGTCACCTATGTGAAGAAAAGGAGGAAACAATGAACCATCTCATGGATGAATGCCCCTACACAACAAAAGTATGGGACTGGGCATCAAGCATCTTCTGACAGTCTAATAGGGTCAGAGGTAATATTGTCGCAACTATAACCACATGGAAGGAAAACAATAGTGAAAACAAAGAGGTGAACTTTTGTTAGACCCTCATTCCCTTCATGATCATTTGGGTAATATGGAAGGAACGGAATAGGTGCATCTTCAGGAATCAAATATGTACGACTGGAAAGATCAAGGAAACAGTTAGAGCTATCACAAGAGAAATAGTACAGATCCACAACTGCCAAATAGGAGGAGCGCAACTCTCAGACTAGGATCTCAGAATCCTAGAGGCCTTTCAACTGAAAAGAGGACACAACCCCAGGCACGTCACATGGTTGCCACAACTAAAAGTAGGTGAACGAAACTGGAAACCGCCACCATAGGGCTCCCTCAAGATGAATTTCGACGGGGCATCGAAGGGTAACCATTTATGGACAGGTACAGGAGGAGTAATCAGGGATGATCAAGGAAAAATTATACAACTGTACACTGGGAGTCTGGGGAACTCAACTAACAATGTTGTGGAATTTTGATCCCTCGTGATCGGCCTTCAGATACTATGTAGAGAAGGAATGACCAACATTGTAGTGGAAGGAGACTCCATGCTAGTCATCAACACAGCAAGGAAACTCCAAAATGACACCAAAGTGGGAAAAATCTAGAGGCACTAGCGCTTGGTTTACTCCCCACAAATAATTCAGGAACATTTGTAGATGGGGATCATAGTTGAGTTGCGTTGGGTCTGAAGGTCAGCAAATGGACTAGCGGATAGAATAGCTAACAAAGGGGTCGACAAGGAAGGAATAGAACTAGATTCCACATGGAATAACATCCTAGAGGGTCAGTTTCAAATAGATTGTTCACAATTAGCAACAAAGGACTATGACGATAGTCGAAGTACAACAACCACATTGAGGTTGGAGGCTAGGAATTAATTGAAGGGTAGGTTGGATCCAGGCAGAATCTGATAGGCCACATTCTCGAAAGATTGTTTCCACCTACATATCGTGATTGAAGAAAAAAGAGTGTTTCCACCTACATTGATTGACATGGTGTTTGACTTCAAAAGTTTCCTTGAAGGTCCTTGAAGGATACATCAAGGAGGGAAAAAATGCACTAGTCGAACATTTTAATGTCCAATACTTCCAATTTCTTGTACTCAATGATGTTCATGTACTACGGTACATGAAATATTTTTCAATATATAATTTTATTTGTATTTTATTTAATATATCTTAATTAGTTTTCTCTCTATAATTTTATTCCTATTTAGTTTGATATTTCAGGGTCAGTTTTATGTATGTCTCTTATGCAAAGGTAGTATAAACTTGTATATTTTGATATTTATTTATTAATGATAATATAGTTTAGTTTTGGAATGCCCTTTATTAGCATATTATATTCTCTTACATATATGTTATAAAAATTTTAATTGATTAAAGTATGATGTGAAAAACTTAGATTATTAATGATGTATAATTTTCAAAAATGTCAATTAAAAAAATAATTATCATCTTTTTTACATTCTTTTATTATTTAGAATAATATTTAAATAAAAAAAGTGTTTCTTATATTTGTTTTTTTCTTTCAAGTATTAAACCTTCTTGAAACAATATTTGAATGTTATTTGAAGTAGTTTTAAGTGATATATAATGGTAATTGTATATTTTATTATTTTTCATATGCAAGTATTTACTCTCTCTCTCTCACTATCTTATATGATAAAAGGGTATTCTAAATGTTCTACCTTTTGATAATTTTCTAGCGACTTTTTATGTTTGATTTTTCCTAAAATCTGTTGAGGAATAGTTGTATCTGCATCTTTGAGTGTCTAAGTTTGTATAATCCAAGTGACTCGGCGGTTTTTCAACACATTGAATCCATTTATGCATTCATAAATGAAATTTAAACAATAGAAAATAGTGATTTTGTCCACATTTACATTGTCAGATTCCGGCCAAAAACCCCAAAAAGGTAGAAAGTTTATCCAAGGCCTATGATAAATATGTACATTTGGATAAGATTTTAGATGATATGAGAATTTTTTAGTGGTAAATATTAACATATATATAATATTTATAATATAAATTATTATTTTTAGGGGAAGGGAGAGACAAAAGAAATAGGGGGACGAGATGGATAGAGGGATATGGATATAAATAGGGAGGTTTGGGGGGATGAGATAAC
>SNQJ01S0148459.1:1091-23476 GCA_010110895.2 Picea sitchensis | reverse complement strand
CTAATCTCATCATCTACCTTCTTATTTTCTTCTATTTCATTCTTTAGTCTTTTGATCTCTTCTTCCTTTTCTTCTAGTTGAGTCCTTTTACTTTATTCTTGTTCTTTGAGCATTTCCTTTAGTTTCAAAATATGCTTTTGATTCTTTTCAAGAAACCTTTTAGTGTTCTCAGAAAGATAGATATAGTCTATATAGCTATGGTCATAGTTGTATTCATATAGACCCCAATCAACTTTCTTTTTAATCTTTGAAATTTCTTCTTCTACTTCTTCCATGGGATAACTGTCATCTGATTCTACACAAACTATTTCTAGATTTTCTTCTTCACTTGTAGAGAAACATTCAACATCATCACACTTAGAATTATTGCAATCGGGAGATTCTTTACCTTTAGAGTTGTCTTTAGTGTCTTCCCTTTTGCCTTGGTATGTATTCTCTATCTTTAGCCATAGATCCTTGGTGGAAGTGCATTGTCCCATGCTTTCTTTGATAGAACTTGAGAGTACATTGAGAATGGTCTTGAGAGCCAATGCATCATTCTTCTTTTATTCCTTTTGAGCAGCAAACTTTGACTTATTCTTCAAGGGAACAGATCCACCAATAGTTTATTTCCAAACACCTACTCCTTTTTCCTTCAAATACTCTTTCATTTATATTCTCCATGTTGAATAATTTTTCTCATCAAGGATTGGAACTTCATAATCCATTTGTGTGTCCATGGATCTCCTCCAAGCTTGTTAAGGCTTATAATGAAGGCCTTCTTTGATACCAATTGTTGGACACACTGATTACAATGAGAGGGGGGGTGAATCAGTGTAGGTATTTTTTTTCACTTCCTTTCACAAAACTCCTTAGTTAGAAATCACAATTTACTCAACACTTATTACTGTCAATCTATAATCAGTTGTATGTAAACATATACTAGCAACAGAGATCATCAATAATCCATCACTACAAGGAACACAAAGAACACAAGATGTATGTACAATTTTATTTTTATTATGGACTACAATCCTTGGGGTTTTATCAGTAACAATTGAATAGAGTAACAACTCCATAAGAGCACCAGCTCTGCAATGCAAGACTCGGCTTACACAACTCAGCACCAACTGAGAAGAGGATTCAATCCTCAACAGATATCAATCTGTCAATAGGTACGTGACCTGACAGTAGTGCAACACATGTATGTACGCACCCTACCAATAGTGTAGCCCGTGTATGTACATGGTCTAGCTCACAGTACCCTGCATATGCCTCCTTAAGAACTAAGGTTTTCTCTCTCCTTGAAAACTCATATCTTCTGCAACTTCTATCACATACACTTTTGCCTTTCACTATCCAATATGTACCATAACCAATCACAACACATCTATGTTGTCCAACAACTTACTCGTGCTCCTCAACCATACAATATGAATGTTACTTAATCATGTATAAGTAACTAGTATACTATAGAAATCATATCAGTACTTAAACATAAGAGTGTTTGTCACTCTATCAATAAACCAACATAAACCATATCACAACAACCATACCAAGAATGCCTTAAGAATTCACCATACCATGAGCAAAAGTATCCATCAAAAAACTCATGTAACCATACCAAAACTTCTATGGCATATTTGATCCCACGGAATGTAGATCTGGAACTTGCTTCAGACTTCATAAACCTGGCACCAGCTCACACTCAAGTCTCCATGAATTTCTCCAACTGTACTTGCTCTGATCTACTTCATCCTACATGTGTACATGCCCTGCCTCACTGTAGCCCGTGTATATACACACTCTGGCTCACTGTAGCCCATGTGCTCCTTCAGAAACTAGAGTTTCTGAATTTTTGAAACTTTTTTCGTCAAGATCTCAGACTTACGGAAACTTCGATGTGTCCATGAGTACCTACAATGAATCTCTCACTCAGAATAGATATTCAATATATTCTCAAGAGAGATGCATCAACAAGAGACCCTTTCTCTCTTATTTATACTCTTCAAGTAGCTTCCTTTAGAAGGATCCACTTAGCCACTTTGTCCACATAGCCACCTTTGTCCAACTTTGTCCACTTAGCCACTTTGTTCACATAGCCACTTGTCCACTTAACCCACTTTCCTTATTTTAGGGTTAACTCACTTATAACAACTTTCCATAATTAGTAAGTTATCCATTAACTTTATTATTTAAATAATCTTCTTTGAATTAATCACTTCACTTTATTATTTAAATAATTTATTATTTGCAAACTCTTTGACTACCTGGACTTTTGGGGGCTTCTAGACAACACATGAGGGTCCTCCAACTTCACAAGGCCATAACTCTCAAACCGTGAGGAGTTATGTGATGTTCCACATACCACCAAAAATGGCATGACAAGCACTATCCATATAGGATAGTTTCACTGACAAATTCATTGATATTTATCTCATTATTCCATAATTAATCTTGGGTTCTATAACCATACTTATAGGATAACTCAACCGCAAAGTGTCTTCCTGTGAGGGATTTCACCATAAGGGGACCACTTTGGAGTTCATCCATTTGTACTTCATATCAGCCATGACAAGACAATAATGAGTCATCTTTACATCAATCCAACCGGACTAACCCATGACAACACATCACTATGGCATTGTCCCTTTGTCATTGACTCCATGCATGACCACATGATCCAAAGATCAATACATTAATGCATCAATCCATCTATGCATCATATATCAATGACAACACATCGACCTATCTTCATCTATGCATCAATCCATCTATGCATCATATATCAATGATAACACATTGATCCATATTCATCTATGCATGAAATCATATATGCATCATATATCAATGACTTTACTTGACATCAATCCATTGACAACAATGAAAATACATAGTACATCAATATACTATGACAAGACATTGTTCCTTTGACATCAATTATAACATGATCCAACATATTCTTCAAAAACAAAAAGAGGAAAAGGATGTGGCTAGCCCTCAACAAAGGCACCCATAAATGAGACAATAGGAGCCCTTGTATTTCATGAAACCCCATACCTATAAGTCTAACCCCATCCACCTCACATTCACTATGTAACTTGGAAAGGATTCTCCCTGAGAACATCCCCTACTTGATCAGGAATTGGTTCACCCAATAGGGCATTATGACACCCCTCCCATTTCTAAATTTGGAAAATTGCATAGGGTCTTTTAGAACTTGTTTGATTTGAAAGGGTAGATTTGATGCATGTGTTTAGATGGTTCTGGCATTAAATGTGATTTACTTGGCATGATACATATTACTTGATACCCTTGAAGGGAGAATTTACTTGTCTTTGCAAGACCCTGCTTGGTGGATACTTGTGGAGGAACAATCCTTGCTTGGGCCTTCATAGGCGCATGAAGCCCATATAGTGAATGACATACCCCACTCATTGGGACAACTTGAATGAGGGATGCTTCATTTAGAGGAATTGTATTATCCATTTGAGGTGACTCGCTAGCCTTCCTAGCCCCAACGTTTGCCTTTGGAGGCCATACACTTCACTTTTGGGGCATGAGGTCATCACTTGGAAGGCTAGGGTTTGGTGGTGCAAGGTGTTTGATGATTATATGGCATGTTTGTTGAAGGAAGACCCTAGTACATTGAAATTTGGCCTTGGAAGGCCCAACAACTTCCTCAACAAGCTCAATGTTTTTCTCTTTATGCCCCTATGTCTCCTCCTAAAGAAGTGATGTCATCATTTTAGGGCTTTCTTCATGGTAATTTTTTTAATTGGTAAAAAGTGTTTTTTAGGAAGGAAAATTTGTGAGGTTGGCCTACTCAAATTATGAATGTGAACAAACTTATTTGGACAAACTATTTTAGGTGAACTCGTATAAATAGAGGTCACCTCACATTTCATTTTGATATAACTCACTTGAGGATTACATACCTCTTGGCTGAAATGATTTCCCTACTTGGGAAAATCGATATCTCTCTCTCTTGTGTTATTGTGGATGTTAATTACTTGTCTATTGGAAGGAAGGATAGAACTATCTCTTGGATGCTTAGTTCTTGCTATTGTGGTGGAATATTCTTGGTAGATGAGGGTTTTATTTGCTATCTCTTGGAATTGGTAAGGAAATTTTTTGCATATTGTTGTTGTTTTTTTCTTGTTTCAAGGTTATTTTGGCATAAACCCTTGGATTAGTATAAGTTAATACACCTTCCACCAATATCTATCATTTTGTCATTGAATAAGCTATTTTGCAAAGTTTGCTAGGAGGAGTAAAAGGGCTTACACACTCCTAGATTTTCCTTGATAGTTGTGTTTGCTCTAGGGATTAAAAGAGATTACACCCCTAGAGAAGTAACAAAACTATCTCTTACACAAGAGACTCCATTAACCCGACTGATAAGGAACTAATCTACTTTCCTTGGAGATATAAAATCATTGCATTGGTATGCGTGAATTTTAGAGATATTGCAATTTTTCAAGTTGGAATCAATTCTTCATGCTTTAGGCTTATTTGTTCCCTAAGGGTGTCAAGTTTAGCCAAGAAATTCTCTTTTATGTTACAAATTAATGCTACATCCATGAGGGATTCTGAAAAACCACTTTTTCATCATATATTGCTCTCTAATCTATTGTTGAATTTACTTGTAAAGTTTGGTAATTGTTCTATTTGATTTATGTGGCCAGATATTTATGTTGTAGCAATTTTTTGTTACATCCAATTGGATATCATAATAACTTGTTGATAGTTCTTAAAAAACAACCCTTAATGCCACCGAAGTCTTACTTTAAACATTGGAAGTTTGACTAGTCATTGCTAGCTTTATTTCTGATATCTTGTACTAGATTCTAGATGGTTAAATTTGTAGCTATTAACAAATTTTATTGTTTATATATACATTTACATACTGCTGCAATTTGGGACATCAAGGATTCTTTCTTTATTCCTTTTGGTTTAAGGCTTCTATATCTATCATTTTTCTTGTTCTGGGAAGGGCTAACATTGTTTTTCAGGTACACAACACTTGGCAACCATTCACCCTTCTACAAGACTCTTCTTCAAGCCTTATTCCATATCCAATCTTGGCCTATATGGATATTCATCATCATCATCTCACTTTTCATATCAATCCCCCTAGGGTCACCCATATTCCCCCCTTTTCATGATTTTATCATCACTAAAGTGATGGGAGTGTTTATCTAAAGTGACAGTGGGTAGTTACTCCCATAGTTGTCACACTTCCATGGATAGCGTTGGTATTTTCCCAAGCTACAAATTGTGAGATAATAGAAACTAATGTAAATGTATTTCTTAATTTGACATTGGTTTTATAAAGGGGTTGGTTTCATGTTTATTATTGGGAAGAAAATTTCCATGCTTCTAATAAGTTTTTGGTAAAATGTTTGAACATATTAAAATCATTGTGTTACTAATATTATCAATGTAATGTTCAATATTTTTACAATCAGTATTTGTATGACGAGCGACCTATCTACCATCTACCGATGCACCCCACTATGATGTCAAGTCATGAGATTGTTGCTAAACAAAAAGAGCTCAGAGAGAAAGCAAATTGAGAATGGTCGAAAAACCACCTATTCAATTCCCACTATGTCCTAAAACACTAATTCAGAACCTCGATAGTAACACTAGTTCTTCACATGTTGAGGATGAAGGTAATGGCATAGATATTGGTATGGTAATTTATTGTGGGATACCCAATCCTGGAGGGAATTTTACTAGATGCATTCCATAAAAATGAACTAAGGGATGACACCAATGTCATAGATACCTTCTACGAAAACCTGAAATCTTCTTCCATCACCCCTCTATTTGGTCTAGTACAGGAGTCTGCAAGGTATACCCAACTAGGGACAACAATGTTACTATACAACTTGAAATCAATGTATGGTATGTTAGACGCGTGTTTCACGACCCTTTTGAGGTAACCAACCATTAGGTCCCCTAAATTTTTAAAGAATATTGTCACAAAATGAAGGAAGAAAAGGGTTTATTTTATTGATGCTTAATGATAGTGTAAATTTCTATTGCCCACTAATTGTAGGTTATTCAAAAATAAGGTACTTCTTAGTGATAATTGTTTTCCTGATAGTTGCACAGAGGCAAAGCAAATGATGAAAATGGTGGGTGTTTAGTACATATCATACCATGCTTGTCTAAATGATTGTATTCTATACATAAATGAATATGCAGACAAAGACATGTGTCCAGAATGTGGGAATGACAGGTACCATAAATAAAAAAACAAGAGTAAGGCACATGACCCTCCTCATAATATATTGAGGCACATGCCTATAATTCCAAGGATTCAAAGGTTGTTTCATTGAAAACAATTATCCATGTTGCAGGGGTGGTATGCCTCACATAGAAGTGAGTCAGGAGTTATGTTAATCCCAACATATTCAATTTCCATGAAGCATATAGAGGATACATGGCCCAATAAATTCAAGAATGAATTATGGAGCCTCTGATTGAGCATAGTTGTGGATGAATTTAACATGTGTTCCCTCCAAAACACCAACTATTTTGTTTTGTCAATGGTAGTGATCACTAACAGTATCCTCCCATGGTTGTTCATGAAGAATGAACATCTTATGTTGGCTCTTATAGTCCCAGATAGAAGACAAGTGAGGAGAATGGATGTCTACCTCCAACCACTGATTGTGAATTTAAGAAATTATGGGAAGGGATACATGTATATGATGTATCAAGACCCATCCCAATGGATAGGTCTTTTACATTGTATGGCATATGTGCGTACACCACACACAATTATCCAGCACTAGGAGTTTGCTCCGGTAATCATGTTCATCAATTTGTTTATATTTATAATTTTATTTGGCATACTTCATTTGGTGCAACTATTTTTTTGACACTAACATGCTATGCATACATTAACATCGCAGGTCCCGTAACAAAAGGGTATCATTCATGTAAATTTTGTGGACCTTCTATAAAGGCTAGGTGGTCCAATGACCTATGAAATTTAGTATATGATTGTTCGAGGGTATTCCTTCCAGAAGACCAAACTTATAGAAGAGATGCATCGGTTTTCAATGGTAAACTAGAGAGAACATGGAGACATGAAATAATGACACCGGCAAATTGGAATAGAGCATATGACACAAAGAAGCACAAGGAAATGGCAGAATTGTTTGATACAAATGGGGAACATGTGTTCGATGTTCATGAATTTTTTGACACCTATGTTGAGAAAATGCCCATTGGGATGAAAAGGAAATTTGTATTTTATGAGATTTCATATTGGGAGCATCTTAATATTGGCCACTTACTAAATCACATGCATATATTCAAAAAAAAAAAATCATCTTCTTTCTGGAGGCACATATCATAGAATAAAAGCGACACAATGGTTGTCATGAGAGATCTTATTGCTTAGAATACTAAAAAGATACATTGGCCAAGAAACGAAACTAGAGGAGAGGTTGGTCCCTCTTGGTATTTTAAAGAAGGTGGTGTTCCATGGATTCTAAAGAAAGATGGTATTTCTATGGCAAATGATGTTATATTGGGTGTGAAGGTGCCTTCTTTATATGGGTTGACTCTACAATGTTGCTTCATTGTAGATGGGAATTTTTCAAGGTTGAAATCACATGACCATATAAACCTTCTAAGGGTATGTGTGTTGAATACATTATTATCCTAGTTCTATATTGACATCGGTAAAAATATGTTATGCACTCATGGTTTTATGGAAATTAGTGATGTGTATGTCTATTTTGTAGTGTCATTATCCTTTGTTCGTGCATGTTTGTGTGAACCGTGACTTCCCTCAGGACCTGTGACATGCCATATCGAAATTATATTCATTTTTACATTGGATCACATAAAGGGAGATTCATATGGCTAGAATTTTGCAGTGGTGTTGAGAGATAGCTGAGATTGTTTGTATGTTTGAAAAGGAACTTCCCATGATTTTTATGGACTTGCAATTCCATCTTCTAATTCACCTACCTGATGAGGTTGAATTAGTTGGGGTTCTCTCATGTCATTGGATGTTCTTCTTAGAGAGGTACATGAAAAAATTGAAGGGGTTTGTTCGATAAAGGGAAAAACCAGAGGGCTCTATAGAAGAGGGGTACATAGTATACGAGATGTTCTATTATGCTAGTGAGTACATCAAGCAAATTGATGACATGAAAGTGGAAGTCATTTGGGACGACCATCAAGATGAGGAAAAAATGGAAGGGGTGCTACTCCAAACGAACGAAAAAAGGTGCTTGATAAAGAGTATGTCAGTTATATTTTGTCAATTTAGTACAGAGAAATCATTTACATTGAAGTTGATAATATATTTTTCATCCCATGCTATTTGTTTTGAATTCTTTTATACATCACCAAATTTAGAAATTTTGATGCCATCAATAAATTCGTTCTTTAAGTTGATAATATATATATGATCTCATGCTATTTGTTTTGGATTTTTGTATACATCAGTGAATTTTAAAATGGATGTCATCAATAAATTCATTCTTTACAATGCAGAGGAAACACAACAATGGATCGCAATGTATGAAGAGAAAAGAAGGAAATATGACAGTGACAGGAAAGCATTTAAATGGTTGAATGGTAGAAGCATTCCTTATCCTAATAATTTATAATAAAATATGCCAAAAATATGTCTCAATGTTTGGGTGGATGACTAGATACAAGAGAAATATGTGATGTCTAGTTGTAACCCACGTGGAGAAGATATGGATGCACTAAACATAGGGATTGGGTGCAGCAACTCTGTAATAACCTCTATGAGTATCACAATCTATTTATAATATTGCACATTTGAATTGTAACATGTATTATGTTTTTATTATTGCTTTGGTTATTATACATATGGCACCGCCCTTTGTTCACATTTTTACAGGTGCATTTATTCCCATCTATGTGGGAATATGGAAATCATTTTCGCATTGAGTATGTTGATGAAGGCCACATCAAACAATATTGTGGAGTGGAGGTCAAGTTCGACCAATCTAGTCGTGCTAGCCACCATGATGAAAACCTGATAGAGGGGAAGTTAGGTTACATTGGAAAGATACAAGAGATCATGCAAGTGGACTTCTCATTGCTTCAATGTGCTATTTTGTTTTGCAAGTGGTGGGATACCTTCGACCGGAGAAATGTAAAGGAATATCGTGATAGTGGGATAATATGTATTAACTCTAAAAAAATGTGGGTTGAAAGTAATGAGCCTTATGTTTTCCCAAAACATTGCAACCAAGTGTTTTTTTACCCAGATGTCTTGGATGAGGATGGGTGGTTCATACTGAGACATGATTCAATATCTAAACATATTTTCGAGAACAACAATGGTATAATGCCAAGAAAGGAAGATAATCAAGGTGATAGCAACAAAGATTGATTTCATGTAAATGATTTGTTTGGATATCTATATAGTGGATGTGTCATTTATTATGGGTATCTATAATGGACAATTATGTTTTTTTTTCCTTCATTTTATAATTATGTTGGATATTAAAAGTTAACAACCATTTACAACCACCATATTGAAAATACATTAAATATATATATAGGCATAACATTTCGTTTTGATATATTTTCATTATCATATTTATCGTTTATTATAGAAAATTTATGTTTTATTGTATTAAAATATGTTTATGTTAACCTTTGAATTACTAAGTATTAATTGAGATATCACAAAGTTGATGGAATACAATATTGAACATTTATTTTAAATCATACTTTATTTAATGAAAAATGAATATATTAAAAAATATTCAAACCTCAAATTTTTTATTATTTGAGAAAATTAAAATTCAAATAAATATATACTTCTTTTGATGGAACTTCTAAGGACAATTCCAACAAAATAAATTTTTGCAACATATATAGTACTTGTGGTGTATTTGGCATTACCAACTTTGATGGCATTCCCCACCTTAAATAGTGCAACTATCATGGCCGTCACCTATTCCACTCCATCCTTTAATTTTATAATCATATAAACTTATATTAATAATTCTTTTTGCATTCTCCTTGAAATAAGTGTCAATATAGGAAAGCCGTGGAAATTCTAAAAGAGTCTTTTTCTAAAGCCTAATGACAATTAAGGAAAATTTTAATGATTCATACTTATCTAAAAGTATATGATCCTTTGTCAATTTTACTAACTCTTAAAATACTAATTATAAAATGTTGGGTGATATTATTTTTTAATAAAAGATTCATAAAGTATGTATTAGAGTAAAACATTGTGAAACCATATCATCGAAAGTGTATAGACCAAAATGTATTATTATTCTCTACATTTATTNAACATATATAGTACTTGTGGTGTATTTGGCATTACCAACTTTGATGGCATTCCCCACCTTAAATAGTGCAACTATCATGGCCGTCACCTATTCCACTCCATCCTTTAATTTTATAATCATATAAACTTATATTAATAATTCTTTTTGCATTCTCCTTGAAATAAGTGTCAATATAGGAAAGCCGTGGAAATTCTAAAAGAGTCTTTTTCTAAAGCCTAATGACAATTAAGGAAAATTTTAATGATTCATACTTATCTAAAAGTATATGATCCTTTGTCAATTTTACTAACTCTTAAAATACTAATTATAAAATGTTGGGTGATATTATTTTTTAATAAAAGATTCATAAAGTATGTATTAGAGTAAAACATTGTGAAACCATATCATCGAAAGTGTATAGACCAAAATGTATTATTATTCTCTACATTTATTTTTTGAAATTTAATTGAATAGATTTCATATATTATAATAGTTGGATAATATAAATTAAAATCATTGGAAAAAATAAATATTAATATAATATAATCATTGTTATTTTAGTAAACATTTATATTATAACTTTGTCTTGTAATATTTGAATAATAAAAAATAAAAAATAAAAATAACATTATTATTAGTGAATAATTATGTTATAATGTTATTGTTATAATATATGAAAAAGACATAAATATTCAAATCACAATCATTTCACTCATCATATTTAAGTATTTTTGTTTCTAAACATGTTTAATCCACATCTTGTATCTTGTTGGACAACAAACAATTCACCTTGAACAACAGTTAAACATTATATGGCATTAATGGTTATAACTTTTTGCAATCACAATCGAAATTAAATGCTTTCATAAAAGTAAAGTTAAACATTATATGGAAACTATAAATTTAAATGAGTGATACATATCAAATTTCACTTAAAAGAAAAAAAAAAATCATTAACAATGTGTGTCTTTAGCATACTCATATTACATTTTATAAATCAAACAACAACAACAACCACAACATTATATGAAAAACATAATATACCTGAGAGATTTACATATGAATATACATGTCAAGCATACATCTCAACAAAATCTGCAATAAACATGTCATATATAGATCTCTAGTAAAATATAAAACAATCAATATAAATGTCAATCAGTACCACTACTATCTAGATCCACCACCATAGTTGGGTGCATCAATGTCTCTGCTACCAGAGGTAGAGCCTCTATCAAGAATAGTTATCTCATGAGAAAATGTCGGCATAAGTGCACTATCAAGTGCTTCTATATCAATATCATGAATATGTGCATCAGCAGTACCCGATGTTATCATAGGGTCCAAAGCATCAAAAGCTTGTGACACATGTGGAGGAAGAGGAGGAAGAGGGAGATTGATGGTTGATGACACATGTGGACTAGGAGAAAGACAATGATCGGTGGATGGTGACACAATCGGAAGAAGAGGGGGATGAGTAGGATTAGACGTGGATACAGGTTCAGACACATGTGGAGGGGAAATAGGAGGAAGAGGAGTAGCAGACGTGGATGGACGATTGGTACATGTTGCAGTCAACTCATGTGGAGGAGAATTATCAGGAGGATGGGGAGGATCATGTGGTGGAGTAGAGGATGTGGATGGCTCTATTGATGAGCTAGATATAGTTTGATCACGAGCACTAGACCTAAATGTATCGATGAGGTTGACCGCACCAACAATATGACACATCAATATCGTCATGTCACGAGGAAAATGCCTCCATATAGTAGAGAGCGCCTCTACTCGTAATATGTCTCTAGGGGGTATAGGTACCACCCCATGGATAGTCATGACATGGCATAGCTCATCTACCACCTCTAGTCGAACTCTCAAATCCATCCTACATGGCATGTGTGGTCTCTGTACTACTGGATGTTGCTCCTCTACCTCCTTAGTCACCTCATCTTCATGTTGGGGAGGCGTATCCCCAATATATGTGTCAATATCTATAAAACAATAGATAGTAATTGTAAGACATCTTGAAACAAAATGTTACAATAAATTACATGTGCATTAAATAAGACATAAAAATATGAAAATATAGTCATCAAAACAAAACGGTAATATTACCTCTCTTATCTAATGGCTCCTCTGTTGTAAATCAGATGTTTGGACATCCTCTCGAATCTATCCCCGCATATGAGTACTTGTTGGCACAGGGGCAGAACCAGGTTTCAACACTTCAACAGCGCACCAACAAAACCCTAACTACCAACCCTTTCGACAACACCTACGAAGCAGATGAAGTCTCACCCAAGATAGAGGCAGGGGGGTTGCAGGACTCAGGTGTCTACAACCGAGCTGGGACACAGATCTGTGATTACAACACTTGACAGAGCACTTAGCCAATAACATGCAGTAGTCCTTAAACCTTATTCACATCGTAGGTTAAACCCTTATTACATATTGGCATAGTAATAATCAAGATTAAGCACATCCAATCATTTAACACATAGCATCAGCTCATATCTAGAATTCATCATACATAAGCACTAAGCATCCATAGATCTATCTATCATACATCAAGATCAGTGCACTAAGCAGATAAATACATAAACAACATAAAAAAAGCACATCAACACAGGATATGTGTGGTTCACCCTAGTGTGGGGCTACATCCACCAAATCTTCTTCTTCTTTATTAGTCTTTGATCTCCTTACATCCATCTTCTCCTATGTAGAAAGCCACAGAGCTCAGCTTTGCGTTGGACAGGTGATCTGCGCACAGTGCACTAGATCCACCTTCCTCAAAATCAAGTCAAGGCACAGATCCAACTCCTCAATAGCACAAAGCCTTACATACAACATCTGTGCACAAATCAACTTACATTCTCTTGCACTAATCCAATTACAAGTCTTTGCACATAGCTAACACTTACACACCTTATTACATCGCTTAGCTATCTATTTATACATTTACAATGAGGCCTAAACATGGGTAACCCCATGGTCTGACATCCCATACCCGTTACATAAACCCTAATAACCCAAAAAACCCACAAAATGAGTGTGATCCCGCAATCTCAGCTCTGCCTAGGCACTCCATCTTCGACCAGACTGTCGAAGTCCCAAAAATGGTCAAACATGACCAATGTTCTCTCAAAACTTAGTCAAGGGCCAACATGCCCCCAACACTCACCTGTGACTCATCCCGAGTCACTCAGATCTGGGAAGGGATGCTTTGAAGGCCTCGAGCTTAGATCAAGTTGCCTCAACTTGCAACTTCGCTAGAGCCTCCTTCTCGGTGAAATCCTAAATGACTTTCTCAGTAACAGGCCCTTTCAGGTGTTGTTCCACTATCGCAACCGGTTGGTCTAGCTGCAAGCCTTGTATTTCAACTTCTTCAAAAATCATGTAGGCTTCGTCCTGCACCGGTTGGAGTCTTTGTGTTGCTTCCATAACCTTCCTCTGGATAGCAGTAGCCTGCTACTGGACTGCATGTTTCTCCTACGACGTCTTCATTTTCTCAACGGCATTAAGTAGCTTTAGTTGTTCTTGTATGATGGATGCATGTTGCTTCGCCTTCTGGAGTTGTGCCTCTAGTTTCCTCAGCTCTGGATCTTCTGCAAGGTGCTCATAGGTCTGCGCACTTTGATCACCTAGTTTCTTAAACTCTAAGGCCAATTCCCTGATTATTTCTACTATGTTCCTGGCAGCTTATTCCCTCTGATCGTGCACTTCTTGTGTAGTTCTTGTCACTTCTTGGATATCTAGCTCCATTACCCTTGCATGAAGTTCTTGAATGGCCTCAGCGAGCTTCCCCACTTGTATCTCGGTTGACTCTTCTTCCTCCTTCACCAATGCTGGCACAAAGCAAAGTGATTTAGTGAATGCCTTTCTAACCCCAATTTTCTCTATGAGTAGTTGGTCTTTCTCTTTTTGGATTTTCTTTTTGTCCACCTCAAACATCACCCTAAGTTCATCTTTCTCTTTCTACGCAACTCAAAATTGCTCTAGGATGTCCTCCTTTTCTTTCTTCAAGGCCTATGTGGCCTACTCCTTTTCTTCTTAGGCTCGATGGAGTCGAGCCTCGGTTGCATCTGCTAGCCTTCGTAATTGGGTTGGCTCATCCCCCAATTCTACATTTTTTTTTGAATAATAGGAACTGCGCGGATCAAATGGATAGCTTTTTGTATATCCTTGAGCTCCTTCTTTATTTTGTCATACAGTGTTTCTTGCTTTGCTTCATGTCTCTACAGGATATCCTATGAGGCTTATTCTACAACTATGATGATGAGTTGGATATCATCCACTGTGAGCACATTCTACAATTGAATCTTATTGGCTCGGGTCTTCTTTCGTGTTGATGGTTTCTACAAAGAAACCTTCCTTTTCTTTGACCTCTCATCCTCTGTAAGGGGATCCTTTGGCAGTGTCACTTCTCCTTTATCTTGCTTGCCTCCTTCTTCCCCTCCTTCCTCTTGGTTCACTTCATCTCCTCCTCTTTCTGCAAGTGAGTCAGGCGCATTTTCCTCTGATGCGTTGTCCTTCTCATCACTTTCTATTTCCTATACTTCCTCCTTTTTCTTATTTTTCTTTGCATTGCTCTGTCCATCATACTCATTCTGGGTGACCAAAGGACTTCCGATGATGTCGGGGTCAAATATTTCTGCATCTTCGACCGGTACAAGGAATTATGATGGCCGTTCTTTGGTTATCTCTTCCATGTCTTCCTCGGTCAACTTATAATAAGACGGCATCGCCTCCTTACTTTCATCTCTGTGTGCGGTGATGTAGATGAAGTGTCGGCCTGCGTGGAACTTCCAACGAGCAAGAATGCCTCAATCAATATGATTCCATCTGTTATGGCACGGCCTCAACGGTCTAATGGTGATCTTTCCATCAATAACTACGTTTATAGCCATTATGGAGCATCATTCTAACAGTCAATATGCCTCCAACGGTCATATAGCTTTGTTGTGGTGAAGTATCATTCTACGTTGTTCTATTATTCTGGCGAGTTTAAACTTCTGTAGATCTGTCCCCTACGAAGTATTCTCTGGGACTTCCCATAGTTTTTCTAGCTTTTCTTTCTTCTTACTAAGATTTCTTGCCTTCTTTCCTGTGAACTGAGTCTCTGGATTCCTCTTTCCATTCTTATTCTTACTTTCTCTTAGCCTAGTAGCTTTGCACTGTTGATGTTCGTCCAAAGGGTGCAAAGGTAGTACTTCTTCTCTTATTAACTCTAGGGTAGGTACTTTTCTTTCTTACATGGATAGATCCTTCACATCTTTCTATGTTCTTTCAACCTCGACAGCTACTTCTCTTTCCCTCTGTTGCTTCGAATGATCCTCTTGTTCTTATATTAGTTTCTCTATCTTTCTAGCTATGAAGTCCCTTAATTCTTTCTTTTTCTGTTCTGTAGCTTCCTCCTCTGCTTTCCTTCTAATCTGGTCCTTCTCAATCCAAGTCTTTCCTAGCAAAAGTGCAAAAGGGGCGTTGTTCTCAACAAACTTAATGACTTAAAATTATTCTTCAGACGATGTTCCATGGACTATCATAGGTATATTAGTAATTCTTCCACATAGGGTTATCATCTTTCCTTTAAACAAGCCTATCCTTCCCAATGAAGGAACCATAGCAGGCTTTCCCAAAATTTCCCAAGTGCTTTCTGACATGATATTCACCTGTGTTTCCTCTTCCAAGACACAGTCTATGTCGAAGTCTCATATTCTTGTTTCTATGCACTACTTTTCTTTCAATATCTCTGGTAAATTGACGTCTCTATGACCATTCAGTGTTTCTTTCAACTGTAATAACATAGTCTTTGATTCTTTCTGGTTCTCTAACATATCCGTGGTCTCTTGACCTTCTTCATATTTTTCTTATCTCATGTTCATATTTACAACTTTGGAAATCATTCTAGGGCAATCCTCAACCTCATGACCAATAGATTTACAACAAAGATAAATAGGACCTACACCAGGGCATTCCTTAGCAATATGTCCCGGTCTTCTAGAATTATAACATAGTTTCAATCCTCTCTTTCTTTTAAATGATCCACAACCTTTCCTGTATTGCGCACTGGGATCACAGTGATGGGCCTACAATCTGCAAAAACTCTTTCTAGGTTCCTGCATCCACTTGTTAGTCCAAAAATTCTTTTTATGCATAGGAATAACATATCTTTCACTATCTCTATCAAATTTATTCAGATCGACTCTTTCTTCTAACTGTGCCCTAGTTTTCAGACTAGGACAAAATCTATCAAACATACCTAGATTCATACTTTTGAAGAAAAAATTTCCACTTATCTTACCTTTACCAGAGCACAAAGCTTTAAGATCTTACCTCTTTTCTTCATATCAGGTTTCTTTCTTAGCACAGAGCTTCGCAAGTCAAGTAGAATACTGTGCACTACAACAACAGATCTACACAAAGATCTTTATTTTTTCTTTAGTTCCTAGCAATCACAGTTTCAGGTCCTAGCAAGGGAACCATTTGTTGGCACAGGGGCAGAACCAGGGTTCAATGCTTCAACAGTGCACCAACAAAACCCTAACTACCGACCCTTTTGGTAACACCTATGAAGTAGATGAAGTCTCACTCTAGGTAGAGGCAGGGGGGTTGTAGGACTCATGTGTCTACAACCAAGCTGGGACACAGATATGTGATTACAACACTTGACAGAGAACTTAGCCAATAAAATGCAATAGTTCTTAAACCTTATTCACATCACAAGTTAAACCCTTATTACAGATCGGCGTAGTAATAATCAATATTAAGCACATTCAATCATTTAGCACATGGCATCATCTCGGATCTAGCATTCATCATACATAAGCACTAAGCATCCATAGATCTATCTATCATACATCAATATCAGTGCACTAAGAAGATAAATACATAAACAACATAAACAAAGCACATCAACACAGGATATGTGTGGTTCACCCTAGTGTGGGGCTACGTCCACCAACTCTTCTTATTCTTTATTAGTCTTTGATCTCCTTGCATTCATCTGATTCTGTGCACAAAGCCATAGATCTCAGCTTCACATTGGACAAGTGATCTGCGCACAGCGCACTAGATCCACCTTCCTCAAAATCAGGTCAAGGCACATAACCAACTCCTCAATAGCACAAAGCCTTACATACAATGTTTGTGCACAAAGCAACTTACATTCTCTTGCACTAAGCCAATTACAAGTCTTTGCACATAGATAACACTTACACACCTTATTACATCGCTTATCTATCTATTTATACATTTACAATTAGGCCTAAACATGGGTAAACCCATGGTCTGACATCCCATACTCGTTACATAAACCATAATAACCCAAAAAGCCCGCAAAACGAGTGAGATCCTGCGATCTCAATTCTGCCTGGGTGCTCCATCTTCGACCAGCTTGTCGAAGTCCCAAAAATGGTCAAACATGACCAATGTTCTCTCAAAACTTGGTCAAGGGCCAACAAGCCCCCAACACTCACCTGTGACTCATCCTAAGTCACTCATATCTGGGCAGGGTTGCTTCGAAGGCCTCGAGCTGCCTCGACTTGCTGCTTCGCTAGAGCCTCCTACTCTACGAACTCCTGAATGACTTTCTCAGTAATAGTCCCTTCCAAGCATTGTTCCACTATCACAACCAGTTGGTCTAGTTCCAATCCTTATCCTTCAACTTCTTCAAAAATCATGCAGGCTTTGTCCTGCACCGGATGGAGTCTTTCTATTACTTCCATAACCTTGCTCTACAATAACCTATTGTTGGATAGCGCGTTTCTCCCATGACCTCTTCATTTTCTGAACGGCAGTAAGTAGCTTCAGTTGTGCTTGTATGGTGGAGGCCTATTGCTTCGCCTCCTAGAGATGTGCCTCTAGTTTCCTCAGCTCTAGATCTTCTACAAGGTGGTCATAGGTCTACACACTTCGATCAATTAGTTGCTTAAACTCTAAGGCCAATGCCCTGATTCTTTCTACTGATTACCTGGTAGCCTCTTCCCTCTGATCACACACTTCTTGTGGAGTGCTTGGCACTTCTTGGATCTCTAGCTCCATTACCCTTGCTTGAAGTTGTTGAATGGCCTTAGCGAGCTTCCCCACTTGTACATTGGCTGACTCTTCTTCCTCCTATGCCAAGCCCGGCACAGAGTGAAGTGTTGTAGTGACTCCCTCTTTAACCCCAATATGCTCCGCGAGCAGCTGGTCTTTCTCTTTCTGGATTTTCTTTTCGTCCTCCTCAAACATCACCCTAAGTTCATGTTTCTCTTTCTGCGTAGCTCGAAGTTTCTCTATGACCTCCTCCTTTTCTTGGTTCAAGGCCTCTGTGGCCTGCTCCTTTTCTTTATGGGATCGCCAGATTTTAGCCTCGGTTGCATCCGCTAGCCTTCGTAATTTTGTTGGCTCATCCCCCAATTCTACACTTTCTGTTGAAGAAGGTGCAGTAGGAACTACGCGGCTTGAATGGATAGCTTGTTGTATATCCTTGAGATCCTTCTCTATTATGTCATACAATGTTTCTTGCTTCACTTCATGTCTCTACATGATATCCTCTGAGGCATCTTCTACAACTATGATGATGAGTTGGATATCGTCCATTGTGAGCACATTCTATGACCGAGGCTTATTGGCTCGAGTCTTCTTTCATGATGATGGTTTCTGCAGAGAAACCTTCATTTTCTTTGATGTCTTGGCCTCTATAAGGGGATCCTTTGGTGGTGTCACTTCTCCTTTATATTGATATTCTCCTTCTTCCCCTCCTTCCTCTTGGTTCACTTCGTCTCCTCCTCCTCCTGCAGGTGAGTTAGGCACAGTTTCCTCCAATGTGTTGTCCTTCTCATCACTTTTTGTGTATTGTACTTCCTCCTTTTTCTTCTTTTTCTTCTTTTTCTTTGCGCTGCTCTATCTATCATACTCATTCCAAGTGACCAAAGGACTTTCAATGATGTCAGGGTTGGAGATTTCTACATCTTCAACTGGTACAAGGAATTATGTTGGCCATTATTTGGTTACCTCTTCCATGTCTTCCTCGATCAACTTATAATAAGACTACAGCTCCTCCTTACTTTCATCTTTGCGCATGGTGATGTAGATGAAGTTTCGATCTGTGTGAAACTTCCAATGGGAAAGAATGCTTCAATCAATGTGGTTATATCCATTATGGTGCAGCCTCAACGGTCTAGCGGTGATCTTTTCGTCAATAGCTGTGTTTCTAGCCATTCTGGAGCGTCATTCTAACGGTCGAGACCCCTCCAACAGTCATATAGATTCATCGTGGTGAAGTAGCATTTTTCGTTGTTCTGCTATTCTAGTGATTTTCTGTAGTGTCCCCAAGGCCGAGCCCCATTGTAAACCATGTTTTGAAAGGAATTGTAATTATGTTTTATAGGCTAGTGAGCCAAGTTTGTATAAGATGAAGGCTTATGTGTTGTTAGGCCAGGGAGCCTAAGTGTTGAAGGCTAGGAGCCTGTTGTTGTATATGTAATCATGCAAAACAATTAATAAATATAAACACCTCCATGTGCAGACTGACCACAATGAATGAGTGAAGGGGGACTGAGCATCCACAGAGTAGGCAAGGAATTAGGGGCTGAAGGTGGGAAAAGGGGCTAAGTGTTGAGCCTAGGGGACTTGAGACTTGGGAATAATATTTTAATATTATTCCAAAAAGGATATGTGCATTATATGCTTTAACCTAAGTCCTTTTGGAAGGACATGTGATTTTCCAAATGGTGGGAGGCACGCATGCTGAAGGAACGCATGTAGTTGCATGGGTGACAAGTGTCAACCCTGGAGCATGCAATAAAAGTCTGAGATGAGCCGTGTTGGGGGTTCCTCCTCCATTGAACTCACGGACTGCTCGAAGGGAAGGGGTATGACTCCTGCAGAAAAAACCTCGTACATCCTCTGAACTGAAAAGGCGTGTATCTGTGTTTGATCCAGGATAGCCGGTACATCCTCGGTCTGAACCGTCCGAACCTGCGTTGACCCTTGCATGGATTGTCTGTCATGCATTCCCGACAACCAGAGAGTGAGTCTATCCTAGGTGGGGTGGATGGGAAAATGGGGGGGACCTGCCATTCTGCCAGGGGGGGAGAGTCTGTGTAATTCCCTGCTGAAATTGCTTCTCGGGCAATTCCGAAAATAAACACCGTAAGAC
This sequence comes from Picea sitchensis, assembly GCA_010110895.2. Classification (NCBI taxonomy): domain Eukaryota; kingdom Viridiplantae; phylum Streptophyta; class Pinopsida; order Pinales; family Pinaceae; genus Picea; species Picea sitchensis. The sequence continues at coordinate 3,058 of SNQJ01S0148459.1, read as the reverse complement.
CTGGTTGCCATTGTTGAGCTTGTTCAGAGAGGTCTGAGTCTGTATTCCCGGTTGACTATGGTGGTCATGCAGAGATGGATTACGCGTGAATTGTTTTCCAGTGCAGGTGTTAATTGAGCCTGTGTGTAACCTCTCTCTAGGTGAGGGAGGTGGATGTTGTTGGAAGAGGTTTCTTCTAGAGAGTGTCCAGCACCAGCATCAGGCTCTGAGACTTCCTGATTCGGCCTATTGTCGAGACCCAGAGAGGGAGTTTAGAACTGATGGACTGTGCTTGTGAAGGTGTATACTCCCAGGCAGAACAGGCATGTGGGGAATGAGAGTCTGGTAGTAGTGGGCATAAGATGGCATCCTGGGAAGAATCCTTCCAAATTCTAAGTGTTGTTTTCCCTGTAAACCTCAGCCTAGCTAGGATTCCTTGCCTTGGGGTGGAGCTTAGTCCCAACTTGGGGGTGATCCACTGCTGAGCTGATGAGCAGTGTGGTCTAAGGCTGGGTGGTTCGTGGAAGGCCTGCACTTGGTTGGTGGATCCCACCATTGTTACAAGATAAGTGTCTAACTATGTTTTATCACATTTTATCAATTTGTTTTGTATCTCTGTGTGTTATGATGATCATGCATTCTGCTGTGCATTTGGATTAATGTATTATCCATGGATTATTTATGTTAAAATGACTCTTATTCTTACTCTGAGCATAAATGTATTTCATTGCTTAAATGCATGTGATTAACTATGAATGAGAATGTGTTATTCCATGTAGTAACACCTACACGATAGCCAAGGTGCGCTATAGTTATTCTGGGTTATCTACCAAGTAGTCTTATAGTAACCCTGGGTAGTTGAGTGTAAAGGGGTGTCACAAATTGGTATCAGAGCCAAGGTTTCGACACTAAGCCTAGATGGGCCAGTGGAGCGGTCTTTGGACTGAAAATGCGAAGGGAAATTGGGTCTGGAGAACCAATTTCAGACCTTGGTTTGTTCCGGAGTGTCAAGTAGTTTCTTGACCGTGCTTACGGGCTCAGGAAGTATAGCGACGAGTGAAACCGCAGCTGGTGTGGTCTATGGCCACGGGGAGACAGGTCTCTACACCCATGGTGTTAGAACCTTAGGATCTGTTCGGGAGGGAAGGCGAGCCCTCGTGACCGTCGGATCTGGAAAATGTGCGTAGGAATTAAAATTCCTTTTTGAAATACATAGGGATGTGGAAATCGCGATATGCGAAATTCTGAATTGGTTAGGAACCGTCTGAGCCGTCAGATCTCAACCGGAAAACTCGTCAGCCGTAGCATCTGTCGGGAGATGTCTGAAGGTTAAACCTCAGAGACTAGGGGCGAAAGTTCCGAAATAGATCTAGACCGTCCGAAAAATGGAGGACACGTGTCGCGATATTTTCCATTTCGAAAAATCGGGAGTCGCGATATCGGAGTCACGAAGGAGGTCGGGAATTTTCCTGGTAAAAGTCCCAGGAACGATCAGAACCGTCCATCTTGAGGAGGACGCGTGGCAGCAATCGACGCCATCGGGAAAGGACTGACGGGAAGTTGTTGATCGGTGTTTGGATCATCGGGATATTAGGGATCCTGGTGACAAAGTGTTTATGTATTTTGGAATCGTGAACCGCGAAACCTCGATAAGTGGGAGCCAGCTGTCAACAGATTAGAGAAGGAGGAAAGCTCCGTTGTGAGGGGGCCAGCTGTCAGCTAGTCGGGATTCGGAGAATCAGGAATCATGAGGACAAGAAGTCCTGAGTGTGTGTGCAAATTTCAACGGAGGTCAGTACTCCAGTTAACCAATGCCGAGTATGGAGTGGGGAAAGGTGCAGATTACCCCTGAAATAGAAGACGAACAGGAAGGAAAGGATGTTAACCTGGGAGTCGAAGGATCGAACTCCAATGGGCATGGAAAAGAGAAGGATAAGGAAGAACACATAATGAAAATCCTTGAAGGATTGCAAAGAGAGGCCAAGGCT
>SNQJ01S0148458.1:11069-24596 GCA_010110895.2 Picea sitchensis | reverse complement strand
TTATTTGTTTAAATGCATGGGATATATGATATCTGTATGAGCTTTGTACAAATGGTGTGTACAAATTGGTATCAGAGCGCGAGTAAGCCCAGAGTTCCGAAATGGGTGTGCTACAAATTGGTATCAGAGCGCGAGTAAGCCCAGAGTTCTGAAATGGGTGTGCTACATAAACCCCCTACAAAATCTCTGGAGATACTTTCCCATGGATGAGATGGAATAGGTAGTGGTGAGTATAGCCCCAGTTTTCTATTAGTGGGCTTACAAGTAGAACACATCACACACCCCTTTACATATTTAGTTACACTTTCTTTCATTTGAGTCCAGTAACAAAACCTCTGCAAGAGAGCCATAGTTTTTCCTACCCCAAAATGCCCAAACACAAGAGAAGTGTGAGCTTCTCATATAACATGGACTCGTTCACTTGTAGGAATACATAGCTTTCCAAGATGGTAGAGTAGTTTTCCCTGTAGACAATAGTTCTCTACCTGTGCACCATGGGTTAGCTTCTCATATACTTCTTTAAAATTTATATCAATGGCATATTGTTCCACATAGCTATCATGAGATAAAGAAGTATTCTTCAAAATAATAGAAGCAACAATAGCAGGTCTAGAAATCATATCAACTACCTTGTTACTTGTACCCTTTTTGTACTTGATTACCAAATGAAATTGTTGTGGGAATCCCATCCATCTATAATGTCGATATTGTTGCAGTTTGGTTTGTCCTTGGAGATACTGTAAGGGTTGGTGATCTGTATGTATGATTTTTTCCTTCCTTAACAAGTAGTGCTTCCATTTCTTTACGATTTGAACTAATGCATACAACTGTTTATCATATGTAAGATAGTTAACAACAACTTGGTTAAAAGTTTCAGAGTGGTAACAAATATGATTACGATATTGCATCAATACTACACCCATGGCGTATCTGCTGGCATTTGTCTCGATCTCAAAGGGCTGTTGAAGATTCAATAATGCTAATACTGGTGCGGTACTGATATTTTCCTTCAAAGTTTCGAAAGCGTTTTGTTTCTTTCCTCCCCACTGAAAAGTGTTCTTCACAATGGTTAAGGCATGCAAAGGAGCTGCTATAAAGGAGAAGTTTAAAATGAACCTCCTCTAATACTGGACTGCACCTAAGAAGCTTGGTATCTTGGTTAAATTTTTGGGCTCAGGCCAATTTACATTTACATCAATCTTGGAAGGATCAATTTTTAATTGTTTTCCTCCTAGAATATGACCTAAGTACACAAGTGTGGTCTTGCCAAATTCACATTTGGACAATTTTACATACAACTTTTCCCTTTGCAAAGTATCCAATACTTGATTTAGATGCCTCACATGTTCATCTCAAGTCCCGCTAAAAATAAGAATGTCGTCTAAATATATAATCACAAAATCATCTAGAAAATGCTTGAATACATCATTCATCACACGCATGAAAGTTGCCAAAGCATTACAAAGCACAAATGACATAACTGACCACTCAAACAGTCCCTGTTTGGTTTTAAAGGCAGTCTTCCATGCATCCTATTATGCAACCCTAATTTGATGGTATCCACTGCGCAAATCCAACTTAGTGAAATAAACAACATTCTTTAACTGATCAAGTAAACCATCTATACGAGGAAGAGGGTATCGATTTTTCACGATGATTTTATTTAAGGCCCGATAATTGACACACATTTTCCATGTGACATCTTTCTTTGGCACCATCACAATCAGAGAACCACAAGGAGATGAGCTGGGCCTGATGACCCCTTGATCCAATAAGCCTTGTACCTACTTCTTGATCTCTGTCGCCTCTACAACTAACATTCTGTACATGCCCACATTAGGAAGAGGGGAATCCTGCTGAAGATGTATCTCATGTTGGATTTCCCTCTTAGGAGTTAATCCATATGGTTCCTGGAAAATATCATCATACTTAGAAACAATATTAATTAATTCTTTCTTAGGAGAAGGATCACATCCTTGGAAAGCGTTGGATGTTCCGACATCTTTCTCCCTTATGAACATGAGTACATATCTCTTATTAGTGTTTATGAGTCTCTTCATTTGGCATGCACTAACAAGTGCTTTGTTTACCCTCATGCTGTGAGCTCTAACAATGTATTCCACTCCCTCCTTAGTAAGGTGGTATTTGTTCTCATGACGAAAGAAGACTGCTTTTCTATCATAAAGATAAGGACTCCCCAATACTATGCCACATATATCAAGTGATACAACATCCAAATCCACTTCATCAATTGACTTTGAAGCAATAAAAAATCTGACCCTACATTTTTTGATGACATTAAGTTTTAATTTATCACATACCCAACCAAGAGGATAAGGTTTTGGATGTGGTTTTGTTTCAAGACCCATCTTTTGGACAAGTGCTTCATATATCAAGTTTACTTCAGAACCCAGATCAAATAATGTATCTATCTTAGTGTGTTTAGATACAACTCTTATATAGAAGGAGATAGAAGGATATTTAGACATACCCTTTGCACCAAATTTTTATATTTCATCTTTTCAAAAAATATGGTGTCAAAGTACAAAATGGGGCTCAAACACTCAAAATACATATATGGTCTGTATATATATGACCATGGCATCTATGCCTATGGTGTCGAATGCATATCATGATAGCAGAGTACAACATTTGCAAGATGCCAGAAGAGATTCACCCACACACTGGGCACACCCACCACCTGTCGCTGCATAGCCTCTGGCAGATCCTCCAATTGAACCATACGAATCCTATGCGTTAATCGAGACAGGTTCCCCTGCACATTTTACAACACTCTCTCCGCATCTCCTCTCGCATGCTCATCTCCTTGACTCCTCCGCTGATGTTGTGGGAATCCATATGGTTGTCGTGGAACTACATATGCGTGGCAAAGCAATTGTTAATACTTGATACCATACAAACATATTTGCGTTTTTTATTCTTTTTGAAAAACACAAAAAAGTGAAATATTTAAAAACTTTTCTTACCAATATCACCATAGGCGGAACCTGGTGGCAAAGGCATATCTGGATCCCCTCTGTAGTCTATCACAGCATAAGGGTAGTTGTTAATGGCTATGACCTATCAATGCCACCAGAAATATAACTCGTCATTCTAGGGGGTTGACACCCTAACACCTCCTAGCCCCCTCATCACGCCGGTTGATCAGTGATCTTTTCATCGAAGTGACTTATAAAGAATTGTATTAAATGAGAATAAATTTAAGTGCACCATTATAAAAGGAAAATATCAATAATTAAGAGACATAAGCATCAAATCTGAGCACAAAAATTCATAACGACGTTTGTCCCGGGTGGACTACGTCTGTGGGTCCTGCTCTTAAATGGGCAGGCCTTTTTATTAATTTAGCAAAAGAATTTGGAAAAATACATAAGTATAACTCATTCTGGAATTAAGCTTCATAAGCTTTGATCAGATAAGAAAACAAACAACACCATTGACTTCATGGCGTTGAATTACCCAAAAATGTCTGTCTCCACAACTCAATTCGACCATGGCACTCCCAGGACCAAGAGAAACTCTATCTCGGTTTCTATGCCCGGCAACCTGCAATTAATGCTAAAAATTGCCTCGTAAATCATGTTGGTCATACCGTTGTGCGCTTCTCCTCTCTCGTGCATTGGGAGGATTCAATTTTAAATAAAAATTGTGGCGATGTAAACAATGGAGGCCGTTTGGCCTAGTGGTTGGCAGACTATAGTTAAGGCGAATATATTGGGGGAGGTCTCGGGGTCGAGCTCACGGGCCTCCTATTTTGGGTGTTGGTTATAACATATATATATTAATACACGGTGGTTCCACCAACTTTAGCAGTGGTTTTGTATATATCCATTGGGGGCCATATTTGGCAGGGTTCCGCCCGATTTGGCGGATCCGCCAATCTTTTCATTTTTGGAAATTGGTTCTCGGGCCCTCATTGGGCATTTTCCCACTGCCACGTGGCAGCCCATGACTGGGCCATGTGGCAACCAACCATTGGGAAATGTTAAGAAACTATACAATCACATGCCGCATCAACATACAGTCTGCCACCTAGATTGCCACATCAACCTGCCATGTGGTTGTACAGTCTGCCACGTGGCACATTTTTACTGGTCCACGAAATGACTCGAAAATTCCAAAGAGTGACATATGGTAGCCTCTGGTGTTGTCACATCACCATGATGATGTCAGCATGACACATGTCACCTCTTGCATGTGCCATGTATGTTGTAGGGATGCTGACGTCAACAGTACGAATGCTCACTCATCCCACTACTGACTCGGCTAGGTTGACCAAACTTTGATCATGAATAGCTTTTGATATGTAACTTCGTTTGACAAGCCATTTGCACTGTTGGAAAGCTTGCGAAACGCTCTTCGTGATGATGCCACTTTTACTGAGTTTTGAGGACTTTGAATGTTTTCCCTTTCTTTGTCTACTGAGGCCATTTTGAGTTTCCTAAGCTGCTTCTGCGAGTTCTAAGCTGTCCTTAGTCTTCTCTAGATCCTTTTTGGATCACGCCTTCCCACTGAGATATTTTTGGAACACCAAAAGATTTCATCAATCAATAGATAAGTGAGGGAAGAGTTCCCTCACCTTTTCCTTCTCAATCCAATTTTCTTTGCTTGGATGTGTGCCTTTTAAGCCTACTTGAAGATAATCAAAATCACCCTTGCGTGAAGTCCTCGTCCTTTTGTCCAGGATGATATCTTCCTTTAACTCATCCAAGTACTCATGAGAAAACTCATCAAATGAAAGTATTGAAACTTCCTCATCCCGATCCATGATTGTGGGAGGCTCAAAAACTTTTTAGTTCTCTACATTTACAACTAAGTAAATATGCATATAAGGTGGAAGATCTAAATGAAAAGCATTGGTACCACTTTTCTCCAAAATAGTGAAGGGTMCATAACGAATGGGATTGAGTTTCTTTCCTTCACCCTTCAATATTTTCTTGATAATGTGAAGACATACCTGGTCTCCAACCCAAAACTTATGATCAATCCTGTATTTTTCATGTCGAGCTTTATACTGTGCTTGACTTTTCTCCAACTGTTCCCTGACTTCTTGGTGTACCTGCTGGATCCTCTRGATGAACTTGCATGCTCTCTCTTCATTTATTTCTTCATTTGAATCAATATCTCTCCCATACATCAAGTCCAAAGGAACCTTAGGTAGGTACCCAAAACATGTCTCAAAAGGCGAACACTAAGTGGAGGAATGTAAGGATCAGTTGTAACATGTTGTACATAGGGTATATATTCATCCCATAAATTGGGATGCTTGCTGCAGTAGCCTCAAAGCAAAAGTACCACTGTTCTATTTACAACCTCTATCTGTTTTTTGGTCTGTGGATGGAAAGCAATTCTCCTCATCAACTTGGGGTCCATCATTCTCCACAAGCTTGTCCAAAAATCCCTAGGGAATCGAGTATCTCGATCCGAGATAATGGATGTGGGTAACCCAAAGTGATCCCAAACATATTGAAAGAAGAGATTAGCAATATGCTCAATAGTGATATGCTTTTTACATGGCATTAAGATACACATCTTGCTGAACCTATCCACTACAACATACAAATAGTCATGACCCCTTTTCGACATTGGTAAACCCCATACAAAATCCATGGAGATACTTTCCCATGGATGGGATGGAATAGGCAGTGGTGAGTATAGCCCCAATTTTCTATTAGTGGGCTTACAAGTAGAACACATCACACACCCCTTTACATATTTAGTTACACTTGATTTCATTTGAGGCCAGTAACAAAACCTCTTCAAATGAGCCATATTGTTTCCTACCCCAAAATTACCAGACACAAGGGAAGTGTGATCTTCTCATATTACATGGACTCGTTCACTTGTAGGAATACATAACTCTCCAAGATGGTAGAGTAGTTTTCCCTACATACAATAGTTCTCTACCTGTGCACCATGGGTTAACTTCTCATATACTTCTTTAAAATATTCATAAATGGCATATTGTTTCACATAGATATCATTAGATAAAGAAGTATTCTTCAAAATAATAGAAGCAACAATAGGAGGTCTAGAAAGCATATCAACTACCTTGTTACTTGTACTCTTTTTGTACTTGATTACCAAATGAAATTGTTGTGGGAATCCCATCCATCTGTAATGTCGAGATTGTTGCAGTTTGGTTTGTGCTTGGAGATACTATAAGGGTTGGTGATCTGTATGTATGATTGTTTCCTTCCCTAACAAGTAGTGCTTCCATTTCTTTACGCTTTGAACTAATGCATACAACTCCTTTTCATATGTAGGATAGTTAACAACAACTTGGTTAAAAGTTTCAAAGTGGTAACAAATAGGCTTATGATATTGCATCAATACTGCACCCATGGCATATCTGCTRACATCGATCTTGATCTCAAAGGGTTGTTGAAGATTCAACAGTGCTAATACTGGTGCGGTATTGATCTTTTCCTTCAAAGTGTCAAAAGATCTTTGTTGCTTTCCTACCSACTGAAAAATGTTCTTCGCAATGGTTAAGGCATGCAAAGGAGCTGCTATAAAGGAGAAGTTTGAAATGAACCTCCTCCAATACTGGACTTCACCTAAGAAGCTCTGTATCTCGGTTACATTTTTGGGCTCARGCTAATTTACACTTACAACAATCTTGGAAGGATCAATTTTTAATTGTCCTCCTCCTAGAATATGACCTAAGTACACAAGTGCAGTCTTGCCAAATTCACATTTGGACAATTTTACATACAACCTTTCCCTTTGCAAAGTATCCAATACTTGCTTTACATACCTCACATGTTCATCCCAAGTCCCACTAAAAATAATAATGTCGTCTCAATATACAATCACAAAATCATCTAGAAAAGGCCTAAATACGTCATTCATCACACACATGAAAGTTGCCGAAGCATTACAAAGCCCAAACGACATAACTAACCACTCAAACAATCCCTGTTTGGTTTTAAAGGCAGTATTCCATGCATCCTGTTCTGCAACCCTAATTTGATGGTATCCACTGCGCAAATCCAACTTAGTGAAATAAACAACATTCTTTAATTGATCAAGTAAATCATCTATACGAGGAAGAGGGTATCGATTTTTCACCATGATTTTAGTTAAGGCTTGATAATCGACACACATTTTCCATGTGGCATCTTTCTTTGGCACCATCACGATCAAAGAACCACAAGGAGATGAGCTAGGCCTGATGACCCCTTGATCCAATAAGCCTTGTACCTACTTCTTGGTCTCTGTCATCTCTACAACTAACATCCTATACATTCCCACATTAGGAAGAGGAGAATCCTGCTAAAGATGTATCTCATGTTGGATTTCCCTCTTAGGAGGTAATCCATCTGGTTCCTGGAAAATATCATCATACTTAGAAATAATATCAATTAATTCTTTCTTATGAGAAGGATCACATCCTTTGAAAGCGTCGGATGTTCCGACATCTTTCTTCCTTACGACCATGAGTAAATATCTCTTATTAGTGTTTATGAGTCTCTTCATTTGACATGCACTAACAAGTGTTGTGTTTACCCTCATGCTGTGAGCTCTAACAATATATTCCACTCCCCCCTTAGTAATGTGGTATTTTTTCTCATGACGAAAGAAGACTGCTTTTATATCATAAAGATAAGGAATCCCCAATACTATGCCACATATATCAAGTGATACAACATCCAAATCAACTTCATCAATCGACTTTGAAGCAATAACAAATCTGACCCTACATTTTTTGATGACATTAAGTTTTTCTTTATCACATACCCAACCGAGAGGATAAGGTTTTGGATGTGGTTTCGTTTCAAGACCCATCTTTTCGACAAGTTCTTCAGATATCAAGTTTACTTGGGAACCCAGATCAAATAATGTATCTATATTAGTGTGTTTAGATACAACTCTTATATGAAATAACTCATTCCTCTTTCGTTCATCATCATGAGATTCATTATTGGAATTTGAACTAGCATGAAGGGAATATTTACCTTGTATTCCAGCTACTGTGATCTTTCCTTCGTCTCCTGAATCAGAACCAAGATCTTGGTGCACTGTAGCAACGGTTTTTGTCTTCCCCTTTCCACCGAATTGTTCCAGTCTCTTCTCTAGATGTAGTTTCCAACAATGTTCATCATCGTGACCACTTTTCTTGCAATGAGTGCAAAATGGATTTCCTTCTTCTCTCTTTAATGTGGCGGTCTTCTTGTCCTTCCTTTTAAACTTCTTAAATGGCTTATGTGGAAGATTGGAAGGTTTCTTTGTGGGATCTTCTTGAACATGTTTTCCTCTGTTCTCAAGGTGAGTAGCTTGCACACAAACTTCATCAAGACTGGTGGGGTTAATCAATAGAAAAGTATGATGAATATAACTATGAAGTGCGCCAATATACTTCATTAAAGTTTCATAAGAATCCAAAGGAATGTTTAATGCAAGAGATTTCTTCCTAAATTCTTTTGTGAAACTTTGTACAGTTTTACCTTTACTTTGTCTTAAAGTTTTCCATTACATCATTCCTTTATGTAAATAACCCAATGGATAAAATTGCTTCCTTATCACTGATTTAAATTCTGACCATGAGGAAAGAACATTACCACACTTACTTTTGTCCTGAATTTTTCTCTCCCACCATATGAGAGCAGTGCCTTCCAACCGAAGAGAATCCAGTTGCACTTTAACTTCCTCTTCATCAATCTGTTGAACACGACAATATACTTCAACCTGTTGGATCCAATTATCTAGCTTTTCAGGATTAGAATCTCCATTAAACATAGGTAAAGAAAATTTTACATCAAGATTTAATAATGGTTTCTTAAAAGAGGCTTTATGGCTAGAATGATGAGGATGCTGAGAGGAAGAATAAATAGAACTTGATGGTGAAGATGGAGGCTCAGGGTGGTCTCCTCCAACCCCTTGATTTATCGAAGCATCATCATCAACTTGTGATTCCTTTTTCTTCCCTTTCTTCTTCAACCTCTTCTCATAGTCTCCATACATTCGTTCGACCATTTCTGACATGTGATAAAAGACCATATGGAAGTTGTCTCTTGTTCATCACGCTTGTCCTCTTCTGCCATTTTCTTCCTTCGGGATGCACAACCAACTTTAGGATTGAAAGACTTAAGAGTTCCTTCACCCTGCTTATTCTTATCCCTAGTAAGCATTCACACTCAACAATTCATGTCAAAGATGACTGCTCTGATACCAACATGATCCAGGATCTTTTCATCGAAGCGACTTATAAATAATTATATTAAATGAGCATAAGTTAAAGTGTACCATTAAAGAAGGAAAAGCTCAATAATGAAGAGACATAAGCATCAAATCTGAACACAAAACTTGATAACGACTTTCATCCCTAGTGGACTACGTCTGTGGGTCCTGCTCTCAAATGGGCAGGCCTTTTTATTAATTCAACAAAAGAATTTGGAAAAATACATAATTGTACCTCATTCTAGAATAAAGCTTCATAAGCTTTGCTCAGATCAGAAACAAACAACACCATTGACTTCATGGTGTCGAATTACCTAAAAATGACTGTCTCCATGCCTCAATTTGAATATGGCTCTCCTAGGCCTACGAGAAACTCTGTCTTGGTTTCCATGCCCTACAACCTACAATTAATGACAATAATTTCCTCGTAAATCATTCCAGACGTACCATTGCGCGCCTCTCCTCTCTGGTGCACTGGGCGGATTTAATTTTTAAATAAAAATTGCAAAGATGTAAACAATGGAGGTCGTTTGGCCTAGTGGTTGGTGAACTATAGTTAAGGTGGATATATTTGGGGAGTTCCCGGGGTCGAGCCCACGGGGCGCCCCTTTTGGGTGTTGGTTATAACATATATATATTAATACATGGTGGTTCCGCCAACTTTAGCAGTGGTTTTGGATATATCGGTTGGGCGCCAGATTTGGCAGGGTTCCGCTAGATTTGGCGGACCTGCCAATCTTTTTATTTTTGGAAATTGGTTCTCGGGCCCTCATTGGGCATTTTCCCACTGCCATGTGGCAGCCCATGACTGGGCCACGTGGAAACCCATGACTGGGCCACGTGGCAACCCATGACTGGGCCATGTGGCAACCAACCATTGGGCCACGCCAACCAACTGTACAATCACCTTCCATGTCAGCGTACAGTCTACCACCTCAACTGACACATCAGCCTGCCACGTGGGTGTATGGACTGCGGCGTGGCACATTTTTACTGGTCCACGAAATGACCCGAAAATGCCAAAAATGAGTGACACATGGAAACCTCTAATGCTGCCATGTCACCATGCTGATGTTAGCATGACATATGTCACATCCTGTGTGTGCCACGTATGCTGTACGGATGCCGATGTCATTCGTACTGATGTTGACGTCAATAGTACAGATGCTGACTCATCCCCCTACTAACTGGGTTAGGTTGACCAAGCTTTGACTGCAAATATATTTTGATCCATAACTACGTTTGACGAGCCGTTTGCGCCGTTGGAAAGCTTGCGACACGCTCTTCGCGATGATGCCATTTTTACTGAGTTTTTTTTTCCTTTCTCTGTCTGCTGAGGCCATTCTGAGCTTCTTGAGCTACTGCTCCAAGTTCTTAGTTGTCCTTAGTCTTCTCTGGATCCTTTTTGGATCATCGGTCCACCGTGACATGGTTGGATCGTGCGATCCATGTGGAATGATCTCTACTCTAAGGCTCAAACCTGGAACCCGCTCAAAGAAAAAACTACACAAAATGAATGCAAACCTGAAGTTTCTCTTTCTCCCTTGTTTTCACTCCGTTAGCTGGCTCTTCATGTTAGTCAGCAGTGAGGTACACTAGTCATAAACAGTGGGATGTAATCACTCCACTGTCTCCCGATCCCAATAGTTTACAAGCATCTGGAGTAACTTCACTTGATCCCTCACTCCTTTGAGAGCCCAAAATTTATACAGGACACATATTTTTAGAGCTAGTTGGGCCCCTACATCCCTTTCCACTACTGCATCTACCTCTTCATGCTCCCTCTCCCTCCATTCAAGCACCATCCTGCCAAAGGAAAGTCATTTTTTGAGTTAAAGTTTATAAAAAAATTGTTTATGGACTTGTATGTAGGATATCATGTTAACATTAGTGTATAGGGCCACATATACATGGGAAGGCTTTGCTTTGAATGTGTACATGCCTCCATGTATGCAATCCAATGAACTATCACCCACATACACCCTAGTTTATATGGTGCGCCCTCTTCAACTCAAAAAATGTGGAATAAATTTGAATTTTAATCCATTGAAAATGAAGAGGAGGGGAAGGGAACTTACTTGGTCTAGACGATTTCTAATTCCATTGATCATAGCTCCCGCAATCAACACTTGAAGATCATGGGAAAAATGGCCTAAAATGTACTATGTGGGTGAAAAAACTCAAATGGTATGGTAAAATGGTATAAACTTTTTACCCATTTCATATAGTTTGGGCTCATATTTTGACCTTATGGACTAATAGTACAGTGGAAAGAGTTTGTTTTGGTGGTTTTGTCTAGGAATTTTTGCGGTTTCTAGGGTCATATCGCCCGTTCGTGCCTTCGGCAGGTATTTTCTTTCACTAGCATATAGGATAGGTTGTCACTCCATTTTGCATTCTTGCATTATCATATGACTGTGATCTATATACTTTAGGAACAAACTCATTTATTAGTGACACATAAACTTTTTACTGCTACTGAAGTGTCGTTATTAAGTGGTACAGGCTTACCAAATATGGGTTCCCTAGTTAGAACCTTTGTGCCATTTGTTTCCCATGCAAATTTTATTCCATAGGACCAAGAGTTCCTTATAGTTATGATATGAATTTGTGTTCGAACCTCATATCCTTAATCACAAGCATTCTGACCTTCACATATGGGACTCCCCCCTGAGTCTTGGTTAAGCTCTTTTTCCACTCTCTTAAAAAGTGAAAAGATTGCCAAGTGAACTTATCTCTTTCAGACTCATTAAATGGATTTGAAAGGACGTCTATTTGGTGTAAGTTTAACCCTTTTTTGGACCAAGTAGACTAATTACAAAAAAATAACACTCTAGTGAACATTGCCTAGAAGAGTTCTGTGGGTATTATTTTATACTTTTTCGGGCCTAGGGGACTAAATTTATGAAAAGTACATTCTTTGGAGTTAAGTTGTAATTGCATTCCATCCTCCTGCTTGCAGTATTGAGCCTATTGCCAGTTTCGACTTTCTCATTTTAAGCCTCTTACCTCAACAATTTGCATCACTAGCCAAGCAAAGCCTTGTTTATAGCCTTTGTATCTTGACACCATGTACCCTAAGAGGAAACATTCCCCCAAGTGTCCATGCCCCGCATGCACTTCCTTGCACTGAGCATATGTATGTTCAACTATTTGGATCCAATTGCTTACTCGCGACACTCGTTTCCTCTCTTGTATCATAACATTTATTTGCCTTTGAAAAAAAAAAAAAGATGGGTGGGAAAAGAATATTATCTCATATTGGCAGCAGTCGTGTCTCCTTTGAACAGAGGAAAAACTTTTGAGTCCACTTGTCATCCATAGTTTGGGTTTAGAATGATCTTAGGAAGTTGAGCTCGTTACTTCAAGTTTACTCCTTCGATTGTTTTTTCTTCCAGTCCCAATGGAGATTTTGTTGATGCCTCCTGCATCACAAAGTTTCATCATCAATTCTATGCTACCTGAGTTATCCATATGTCTCATGCTCTTGTTCAAAGGAAGTCTATAAGCCTGTGTCCGCCATTTCACCGAACTCTTGACTTTGCATGTCGGCCATACCCTGAGTGTGTCTCAGAATCACATGAAGCTGTAGTCCTACCATGCACCCGGGTCCTACTTTAATTATAGGTAGGTAGCCTTGAACCCAACAGAGGACATCTCCTCATTGGTCGTTGATTGGGGGGTTTCCCTTGTGTTCGACAGTAAGAAATCTATTCACACATTGGAATTTGTGTAGTGTCTTGGATGGAATTAGCCTCATTGGTGGTTTCCTCACCTTTTTCGACAGTCTTCCTTATTGGTTGCTATTCAAAGGGCCTTTTTCGTGCACTACTTGCATCTGGTGCATGCGAAAGACACACAGGGTCATTGGTTCGTGAAACATCCTATTCATATGAGATGTTCCTAATCATAAATCTATTGCTTTGTACCTCATGCTAACTGATGAGAGATGCCTTAATGCTCTCCTTTCAATGAGTCTCCTTCCATCAACTTCATCTCATCCATTCTGGAAATGATACCTAGAGTCCTATGAGTACCTAGAGACTTGCAACCATCAATGGCGGGTTCTCCCACCATAGACAATTGGGAATACATCAATGTCTCTTGATCGATGGATTATTCAAGTGTTCAACCTCGACACCCTTATTCACACTTGTAAGAATGTACTCGGTGCCTTGATACCTACTTTAATTATCGGTAGGTTGCCTCGCATTTGTTAAAAGTATACTGTTTATGGATAAATTCGTGAGGGCGGACACAGACCAATCTCCCCAGATCCACCTGGATCTGGAACAAACCGTGACAGAATACTACACTTTCCCT
>SNQJ01S0148458.1:0-11059 GCA_010110895.2 Picea sitchensis | reverse complement strand
CTGCGGACTATTTTCAAAATATGATTTTTGAGAAAATGACAAGTGTAACCTTCTTCAGGAAAAAGTTCTTAATGATGAGTTTGATCTTCCATTATCATGACATAATCATAATATCATCTCGATAACCAAAAATGTGGATAACATATACCTTAATGACTGATAATCAATCGAAGTCTCATTGTGTTCAACATCAACCCCTCTATTCACATGATGTAGACTTGCACCTTCAAAAGACACTATAGAAGAGCTCTAGCTTACAGTAGCAACATTCCTGTTTTTTTGCTATCTTTCATTGGACCAATACCTATATCACTTCAGTGATAATGGGATATCAGATTGTACTCCATTGTATACAAATATCTTTAGATTGATTTTGAGACTGGATTCCATTGGGCCTTGTTCGTAACTATTATAGCCTATGGCATGTGTCTACTTTTTATTTCCTATTCATGGCCATGAACAACTATTTGGTATATTTCCACATGGATCTACAGTGTAATTTAAATTGGCAGCCATGTGTACAAAGTCATTATGGATTGTAATATTCTCATGAGTAACTAGAAATTCCAGCTTGAGTCTCCATTACTCCACTTTTGGGAATTATAATGTATTTCGGCCATCGCAGATACTCCTATGACCTCACACATTAGGGGGGATCTGTTATAGCAAATTTTGCCTCACCCCATGCAACTTGCTTGGATGGAATTTCCATTTCCTATGTAGACTTGAAGTCCCCTTTTGTACCTTCTAGAGACAAAAATAACATTTTTCCACATATACACACCCTACCAGTTAGACAACAAGTGTATACGCAAGTTGCTCCACTATATCCCGCATACATCAGGTTTAGTGCTCGGAATTAAAAATTGTGTCGAGTTTCCATGTCATGTCACAAGATCCACGATCCTTGACCTTCCATATACTGGAAACACTCCAACTTAGCCGTTTAGTTACATTTGAAGGCTATAAATTGAGCCATATCCAAGCCGTGGACAGGAGAATTGAACTTTTGAGAGCAAAGACACTCTGGAGAAATTTCACTTCACATTGAGTTTGCATCCCTTTATATTTGAAAGTATGAAATCATTGTTCAACCCCCAAGCTTTTCCTTCTTTGATGGAGAACCTCATTGTCTCCTTTATATGATCTTGCCTTTGGTGGAGGATTTAAGTGGTGGAGGCCCAACAGGAGGGACTTAGTTTATCGGTTCCGAGATGTGCCGACATAGAAGTTTGTAACCTATATACATATGTTGTTTATTTTAATAGAAATATTATTTTCTCGTCCAATTGATATCTTGCAAAAATTTGAATTATTATTCCCTGGGCGTATTTGTCATGTATGTTAATGGATTATGCTATTTTGTATGCTAACATTATATATTATCACTATATGCTTGCGTATCTTGGTTGTTGAAGACAATTTGCAGGTATAAATATTTGAGTTGCGTTCTCAACAATGGTCTTCATCGTACGTCCGAACGAGGTAGGTACTTGACCTTGTCTTGTTAGCATTTCATTTATACAACATCTTTGGGATTAGAGTTGATTTCTGCATGTCATTCCATCTGTTTTGGTTTACCACAAGCCATAGAGAGATTTTCCTCGTAACATAAATGGTGACCATACTGGGGGATGATCTTTTGTTTGGGGTTTGGAGTGTTTTTCTCTTGGAATTTCTCTTTGTTAGCCTAAGTTTCCTTGTTGCCTGATTGCTTGACAACCTATTTTTTCTTTGCATCTGAGTTTCTTGGCTTAATCATTTCCCTGGAAGTGTTTTACTACATATACATAGTTTTTTTGTATACAGATGTGTACATACGCGATCTATACTTCTGTTGGACACATTGCCATTGATATGTTGTCATTGATGTCAACAGTCATGATAAGTTGTTATGATGGCAACATGAATCAGTCATGAACAATTATACAGTTGGCATTAGTTTCAGGATGACTAGTAAGGTATTTCCATGTGTAATGAAGGGTGCATGATGGAAAGAGAATGCAATAGAGCAGCAAGGTTAAGCTCAGGAGGAAAAGTATACTAAAGATCAACATAATAAAATCACCTTAAGGCTGAAGAAATTCATGATTTTTGTTTATTACGATAGGATCAACAATGATTCTATGATCAAAGCTCAAGAGAGACAATGCTGTAAAAATCCCATAGGAGAAAAGCTTACTGAACAAGGGAAACCTTTATAAAAGATCACGCAATGAGAGCCATTCATCTAGAATTTAGATGCAAACCTGACCATTGGATCATAGAGGAAACCCGCGTAAAGAAGGAAAAAAATCCTATTAGTTGATGTAGATTTCGGGACAAAGTAGGACTGTCAGATCGAGGGGAAGTCAGAAGAATTAGATCTCAACTGACAGATATGAAGAAAGAGCTTCGAAAGATATCTTAGCAATTGGATTAAAGCTGAGTAGAACAACAGTTAACCCCGACACTGACTACTCCAGAGAAAAGAATCCCAGAACGGGTAAGATTACCTGAAGGCTGAAGTCCCAAAGTGGACATGAGTCATCCGATCCAAGGAACACTTCGCATAATATATTGACCGTTGGATCGAGTAAAGTGGAAGGACAATGTAAGCCACAAATGTTCATAAGAGGACATGAGTCGTCCAATTTGAGAAATATTTCAGAAGTTAGGACAACTGTTAGATCTAGGAGAAGAACATGTTCCACATGAGGAGATCCATGTCAGCAAGGACACGTGGCACAATCAGATGATGACAAGTGTCAAGATGAAATTGGAATTTTAGGTGTGTGTAAGTCATGAATCTAAGTGACATGTGGAAGCCACTCAGCCAGTGCCAAGTCAATAATGACGTTGACAAGTTACGTCACTTCAGGAGTATGTGCTTCGAGGGAAACCATTTTCTAACACCAGTGACTGCCCGAAGCGTTGAAGGCCGAAGTTAACGATAATCGTTCATCTAATTCGGGATAATTCTCAACCGATGATCAAGCATAGTGGAAGGATAGTGTAAGTGGAGGTGTTAACCAAAAGCAAGCAGTCACCACCGGTTTATGACTTATTCGATAGGTAATCACTCTAGAGGAATTGCTACTCCAAAATCCAGGAGCCACGAATAGCTGAAGTTCCGAAGTAAATGAGAACCGTCCATCTCATTGTGACATTAAAATGTGATCATTGATTTTGATAAGTAATCAAGCACTCGCTTGGCCTAGCGCCTGGTCACCACCTGCAGTCGTATGGAATAAAGAAATAAGGGTAAAAGAAGAGGTAACACTTAAATTAATAATCCCGTGGTTCTACGCCTATGGTAATATGAAAATGGTTTGAAGGAAGCACCTCATACAGATTTCATCTCTGTAATTCGACAAAGAATTAACACCATAACAATACAGGGAATAGGATACAACAGAAACATGAGTACGATATAATGAGTCGAACCATGTTTGTGATCAATTCATGAGGACAAATGAACCAATACACAGTCATGATTAAAAGAGAGTTAAATCATGAGCATTATGAATAAAGAATAAAAAGGAAAAATAATATCATTTAAAGTTTAATATTATCATTTAAATGAAAAGGTACAATGGTTCAATATAGACACAATGTTTCAAATTCACACTAGTTGGAAGACTATATAAACAAGAAATAATGGTGAGAATAAGTGTAGTTGAATTTGTTGAATTATATATATGTATATATAATGGATTGAATGAAGGTTCATTCTATTAGGTTGGTGCTTGTTTACAAGCTGGGTCTTGTATGAGGATTGGATTCCTCACATCTCAGTTAGATTTGAGATCAACAAGATGGGACTTGTTATGAGGCTTGGATTCCTCATTTCTCAGTTGGATCTGAGAACTACAAGCTGGGTCTTGTAACAAAGAGTTGGGTCTCTCATAGTTTCTTTAAGTTGAAGATATTTAAATATTGATCTTATGTATTCATTCAAGTTAAATAAATCAATAAAATATTTATTCTTTTATATATTGGTTGAGAAATGAAATAAATATATGTTGTTCAGTTAATTTATGAAAAGTGGAAAATTGTCCAAAGTTTTGTGACACTGATTCGGCCCCCCCTCTCAATGTCAAGTGTCCATTTCAACAATTGGTATCAGAGAAAGTTCCTTCAACATAATTTAAACACTGAAAGGTAGATTCAGAAGAAATGGGTGGACAAATTATTATCTCCACAAATGAAGCTCCCTTATTTGATGGAACATATTATTCATCATGGAGGGAAAACATGAAAAGATATCTGAAGTCAAGAGGATCTGGAGTTTGGGATTTGGTAGTAAGTAAGCCCTGGAACTTAACTAATTCAAAGAGGAAAACCAAAACTTCAAAGGAAGCAATGAGAAACAGTTCAGTATCCTTAAAACCAATCCAGGTTGGATTGTCAGACCAAGTCAAAGAAAATATGAATCACTACAAATCTGCTAAAGAATTATGGCTCCAACTAGAAAATTGTTATCAGAATGAAACACAAGAAGAAGAGAAATCCTATCAAAGTGAGGAACAAGACTAAGATAAAGAGGATTCCTGTCAGAATAAAAAACAAAACKCAGAAGAAGATAATTCTTATAGAGATAAGGAACAAGATAAATAAAAGGAAAATTGCAATCAAAATGAAGAGCATAATATAGAGAAAKAGATTTTTAATTAGAATGAAATGAAATATTTGATGCAAACCTTAGACAACAATGAGGAAGGAAACCTCATCAAGAAATTGAGGAATATCTCAGTAATCACTAAAGAAATATTATATAATCTTAAAACTGATGTTGTAGTTTTAATAAGAGAGATTCGTTTGGCACCTGGAATTTATATGCATATTAAAGTTCCCGTGGAGGATTTTGACAATATTGAGTACACAATTATGTGCACTCTAGAAGAGTTGGAGAAAATTCAACATAAATAAATGTTGCTACTTCAATAGTTAGATCAATCTAGCCATGAAGATTTTGAACAGAGAGTTCAACTAGAAAACAAAGAAGAAGAGATAAAAAGATTGAAAACCAAAGTTGCTGATCTAACAGAAGAGATGGAAGAACTAATGACATATGACAATAAAATAAAAGAAGTACTAAACGAAACAGAAGAATTGGTTAACAGTCTAATGACTCAAATTGAAGAATCTAAGAAAAAGGAATACGCCCAGAAGATCCAACTAACTAAAAAGGAAGAATCATGCCAAATGTTGGAATTAGAATCCATCAACCTCAAAAGGATTCAACTAGCATACGAGGAAGAAATCAAAATATTGAAAACTAAAGTTTTTGATCTAACAAAATATATGGAAGAGTTGAAGAAATATTACAAAACTAATAAATGCAAAGAAGTCTTGGATGAGACAGGATAAACAATAATCAATCTAAAGACTCAACTTGCACATGCTAAGGAAATGGAATAAGCCCTGGTGTTATCACTGAAATTTCGTCCGCAAATGGTTAGAGGAATCCAACATCTCCAAACACCTATTAGTTCATTCAAATATTCAAAAATGCATTTCCAAAAGGAACAAACTATACAACTAGTTAAAAAATTAACATGTGCAGAAGAACTACAGGAAGCACGCGCACATGCAAGGGTCAGAAACATAAAAAAGGCGCACATGCACCTGATGCGCGACTGTGTACGCAAAAATCCACGCACACCTGAGAAAAACACATTTATGGTTCTTGTCAGCCCCTCACGCACTTTTGGGTCAGCTCCCAAGTTGATTTGACCCTCAAATCCGAACTGAATCTGAGTGGGGGGCTGGTCAAAGACCTAAGGGTGCCCTAAAGGGCCCCTTGTTCACAATAAAGACCGGTTGGATAATGCTTCAAATATTTACTATAAAAAGAGGCCATGGGTGCACTATGAATTCAAGAATCTCATTGTATTGTTATGCTTCCTCTATTCTCCTACAAGGAACCTCTTCCCTTCTTGGAGCATACTAGCATCATTTCATTAGGCTATTCACCTCATCTCTTGAGAGAATAAGCTTGGATTTCTTCACCATTTCTTTTCTAGTTTGCTATTTGTAAGAAGAGATATCACATAGGGGATTCAGGAGCCCTCCCATGGAGGAAGAGGGGACCTATAAGTCTCCCTTTCTCTTTGGTGTTTTCCCACTAATACAATCTATCCATTGGTGGCATGAATATTGGTCAATTGTTTGGTTTATTTTGGTTCTAATTTCCTTATGCACATTAGTTTTGTTTCTTTAGTTGTTATTAGCTTAGTTGTTTCTTTATTTCTTATGCTTGATGTGTCTAACTCTCGCACTAACTTCTATCCTGTTCAACTGACCCAACTGGACTTGTAGGTGTCCTTCTTTTGCTCATTTAAGTGGCGAATAAGATACAATAGACTGGCGACCATACTGGTGACAGGTATCAATTTCCTCCCTATTTGGGTTGTTTGAGCACTTCTTTTTGATCTATTTATCTTGCAGGGATCATAACCAGCCCAAGCCTACCTGCAAAGAGGGAAATAAGGAGCTGGAACAAGAGAATTTTATTTAAAATTTTCTTTCCGGGCGCGTATCAGAATGTGCGTGGGGTTTTTAGCCCATAGGCACGTCTTCCGAGCACGTGCACCAAAAGCACTGTGTTTTCAAGCGCATTCTACACACGGTGTGCCAAAGAGTCCTTGTTCGTCTGTGCATTGGTGCCACATGCGCCTCTGTCTAAACTAGGGCCCGCTCACCTATCTAGAAATCTGACATTGTAAGAGTTTTTTTTTTATGATGTTTGGAAGGTCCCTAGCCTTATAAATATTTATTCTATGCAATTTGTAAATGCACCACACTTAGATTCCCTCTACACATGAAGGGTTAATCAAAACATAAGCACTTAGGAGGTTAAAAAGAATAATATTTATCCTCTTTTGCTTTCATTTTTCCACATGGATGGCTTGTTTTGATTGTAAAAGTTAATTTAAGATCATTTGCTATCACATATATAAACACTTGCATTGGGACCACAAATCAAACTTCAATCATTGAGTATGCTCTTCTCTCGCACCATAGAGCGATCTTGAGAATCAGAAAAATGATTGAAGGAAGATTTCATCTCCCTTAAAAAACAAAATCTTTAGGAGAGGACAAAGCCCCCCTAGGGCCCCTCTTAGTTTCTTTTCAAAACATCTTAAATTTGGAAGGGCCCATACATGTCCACATGTTGCAAAGACTAGGATAGTATTTGAAGCTATTTTCTTAGTTTACATCATTAGGGGAGTTTAAAGATTATTGTAATGGGCCCATACATGCCCACATGCTTGCAATCTAGGATAGTGTTTGAAGCTTTCTTATATTAAATCACATTAGAGAGTTTAAAGGATTAGTAAGGACCCATATGTCCACATGCTAGTTCTTTAGGGACTTTGAAATTATGCAAGGTTGTACCAATGACATCTAGTAATATAGGTAATCAAGACTTGTAAGGACCACATGAAGTCCACATGCTGCAAGGTGACACCTAACTTATTAAAAATTTGGCACATTTTATCACTTGCTCACACACAAAGTCATTACTCACTCACATAATTTCATCTTGAATTGTGGAGGTTGAAGTAGGTTTCCCTTGTGTTCGATAGTAAGAAATCTATTCACACATTGGGATTTGTGCAGTTTCTTGGATGGAATTACCCTTATTGGTGGTTTCCTCACCTTTTTCGACAATCTTCCTTATTGGTTTCTATTTAAAGGGTATTTTTCGTGCACTACTTGCATCTGGTGCATGCGAAAGACACACAGGGTCATTGGTTCATGAAACATCCTATTCATATGAGCTCTTTCTAATCATAAAGCTATTGCTTTGTACCTCATTCTGACTGATGAGAGACACTTTAATTCTCTCCTTTCAACGGGTCTCCTTCCATCGACTTCAGCTCATCTATTCTGGAAATGATACCTAGAGTCCTATGAGTACCTAAAGGCTTGTAGCCATCAATGGTGGGTTCTCCCACCATCGACAATTGGGAATACATCAATATCTCCTGATCGATGGATTCTTCAAGTGTTCAACCTCAACACCCTTATTCACACTTGTAAGAATGTACTCGATGCCTTGATACCTACTTTAATTATCAGTAGGTTGCCTTGCATTTGTTAACATTATGCCTTAATGACCGATAATCAATAGAAGTCTCATTGTGTTCAACATCAACCTCTCTATTCACATGATGTAGACTTGCACCTTCGAAAGATACTGTAGAAGACCTCTAGCTTACAGTAGCAACATTCCTATTTTGTTGCTATCTTTCATTGGACCAATACCTATATCACTTCAGTGATAATGGGATATCAGATTGTACTCCAATGTATACAAACATCTTTAGATTGATTTTAAGATTGGATTCCACTAGGCCTTGTTCGTAACTATTACAGCCTATGGCATATGTCTACTTTGTATTTCCTATTCATGGCCATGAACAACTATTTGGTATATTTCCACATGGATCTACAGTCTAATTCAAATTTGCAGCCATGTGTACAAAGTCATTATGGATTGTAATATTCTCATGAGTAACTAGCACTTCCATCTTGAGTCTCCATTACTCCACTTCGAGGAATTATAATGTATTTCGGCCATCACAGATACTCCTCTGACCTCACACATTAGGGGGCATCTGTTATAGCAAATTTTTCCTCACCCCATGCAACTTGCTTGGATGGAATTTCCATTTCCCTATGTAGACTTGAAGTCCCCTTTCATACCTTCCAGAGCCAAAAAACACATTTTTCCACATATACACACCCTACCAGTTAGACAACAAGTGTATACGCAAGTTGCTCCACTATATCCCCCGCACATCGGGTTTGGTTCTTGAAATTAAAAATTATGCCGGGTTTCCATGTCACTCCAAAAGATCCACGATCCTTGACCTTCCATATACTGGAAACACTCCAACTCATCCCTTCAGTTACATTTGAAGGCTATAAATTGAGCCATATCCAAGCCGTGGACAAGAGAATTGAACTTTTGAGAGAAAAGATACTCTAATGAAATTTCACTTCACATTGAGTCTGCATCCCTTTATCTTTGAAAGTATGAACTCATTGTTCAGCCCCCAAGATTTTCCTTCTTTGATGGAGAACCTCATTGTCTCCTTTATATGAGCTTGCCTTAGGTGGAGGATTGAAGTGGTGGAGGCCCAACTTGAGGGACTTAGTTTCTCGATTCCAAGATGTGCCGACATAGAAGTTTGTAACCTATATAATTATGTTGTTTATTTTAATAGAAATACTATTTTCTCATCCAATTGATATCTTGCAAATATTTGAATTATTATTCCATGGGCGTATTTGTCATGTATGTTAATGGATTATGATATTTTGTATGCTAACATTATATATTATCACCATATGCTTGCGTATCTTGGTTATTGAAGACAAGTTGCAGGTATAAAGATTTGAGTTGCGTGCTCATCAATGGTCTTCATCATACGTCCGGATGAGGTAGGTCCTTGACCTTGTCTTGTTAGCATTTCATTTATACAACATACTTGGGATTAGAGTTGATTTCTGCATGTCATTCCATCTATTTTGGTTTACCACAAGCCATAGAGAGATTTTCCTCATAATAGAAATGGTGACCATACTGGGGGATGATCTTTTGTTGGGGTTTGGACTGTTTTTCTCTTGGAATTGCTCTTTGTTAGCCCGAGTTTCCTTGCCACCTGATTGCTTGACAACATATTTTTACTTTGCATATGAGTTTCTTGGCTTAATCATTTCCCTGGAAGTGTTTTACTACATATACACATTTTTTCCGTATACAGATGTGTACATACACGATCTATCCTTCTGTTGGACAGATTGTCATTGATATGTTGTCATTGATGTAAACGATCATGATAAGTTGTTATGATGGCAGCATGAATGAGTCATGAAAAATTATACAGTTGGCATTAGTGTCAGGATGGCCAATACGGTCTTTCCATGTGTAATGAAGGGTCCATGATGGAAAGAGAATGCAACAGAGCAGCAAGGTTAAGCTCAGGAGGAAAAGTATACTAAAGATTAGCAGAATAAAATCACTTTAAGGTTGAAGAAATTCATGATTATTGTTGATCAAGATAGGATCAACAATGATTCTATGATCAAAGCTCAAGAGAGATAACGTTGCACAAATTCCATAGGATAAAATCTTACTGAACAAGGGAAACCTTTATAAAAGATCAAGCAACGAGAGCCATTCATCTAGAATTCAGATGCAAACCTGACCGTTGTATCATAGAGGAAACCTGCGTAAAGAAGGAAAATAATCCCATTAGTTGATGTAGATTTTGGGACAAATTAGGACTGTCAGATCGAGGGGAAGTCAAAAGAATTAGATCTCAACTGACAGATATGAAGCAGGATGATGCAAACCCCCAAACCCTTCGGTCCAAGGTCCACGCAAGATCGTTCTAATCTTCCCTTTGAGTCTAATTGACTCTTTGGTTTCCCCTCGGAAAATACCCTTCACACTCAACAATGTATCCACAGGTCCTTATGGGTGTGCCCGTGTGATCAAACACAAAGCATCAACCCAAACCTCCTTAACCGAAATAGGATCGCGACCTTCGCAAGTTCGGGACTTCGGGTTTCGTGATTTCGGGATGCCTGTTGTCGAGGGTTCTTATATCTACAACTGCCGAAACCTGAATTGCCGAACCCGATGTACTCGGTAAAGGTTGACTTTTCAATGGGCTTCTCACTTCATCGGGATTTCGGACTTCACGATTTCGCGAATCCAAATGCAAGGCTCTCCATCCTTCAACTTCCGAACCCCGAAACGGTCAACAAAATTTGACTCCGCCAATTGACGAAGACACGCCACTTGTCGTCCTTGCAATTTTCTACCTTTGACGTAGACTCCTGCCACCTGTCACTCTTTCGGGTTTTCGGGAATTTTTCTCCCAAAGCGCTGCCTTCTTTGTTTCTTGACACCCGAAGTGCCGAAATCC
This sequence comes from Picea sitchensis, assembly GCA_010110895.2. NCBI lineage: Eukaryota > Viridiplantae > Streptophyta > Pinopsida > Pinales > Pinaceae > Picea > Picea sitchensis. Next base: position 128 of record SNQJ01S0148458.1, on the reverse strand, counting down.
TGAAACTTTAATCCAGGTCCTATCGCAACTCGCGACATCGGGAATTTCGTTCCACTGCACTCGACTCCTTGTTGCTAGGATCCCCGAAATGCTGAAATGATCTGACGGCTTGTGCAAAGCACAATCAA
>SNQJ01S0148457.1:6030-23436 GCA_010110895.2 Picea sitchensis | reverse complement strand
TAGTATAGTTTTTCAAATCTTTCTTAGATTAGATCACATTAGGGAGTTTAAAGGATTGGTAAGGACCCATATCTCCACATGCTAGTTCTTTAGGGACTTTAAAATTCCGCAAGGTTGTACCAATGGAATCTAGTAAGATAGGTAATCAAGATTTGTAAGGACCACAATAATTCCACATGTTTCAAATCGACATCTAAATTATTAAAAAATTGGCACATTTTATCACTTGCTCACACAAAATCACTCCTCACTCACATAATTTCATCTTGAATTGTGGAGGTTGAAGCAAGTTTCCTCCAAAGGGATTCCGAAACACCCCACTTTTTCTTGAAGAAATTATCCGCACCCATTTAAATTCCAACGAAATTGGTTCACACCCCTAATCTTTCAACCAACCACATATAATTTTTTTCTAAAAACTCACTAAGCTTTCCTCCACAGGAGGTGCCAAAAGATATTTTTTAGTCTAGGTAGGATTTCGGGGGTAGGCATCCAAATAACCCCTCATTATCCGCTTCTCACATATTCAAACATTATAAGTTGACAAATAGGGAACTTTAAAATCCTCCAAGTCAAGTGTTCCTAACACCATAAGGCAGGGAGATACCTGTGAAGGGTCGAAGGCCGAGGTCTGGTTGTTCTATGCATCCTCCCTTGAGTCACCCAACTCTTGGAAGGGATCCAGCTCGTAACCCATTTATAAGGCTGAAAATCTAAATGCCACACTTTGACCGATGTACCTAGTGGCCAAATCTTAGGACATCTACCTACGTGGCAATTGTGGGCTGCAATTTCACCTTGATCATATTTTGTGTGGATATTGGGAAATATCGCCATCTCTTTAGGGATATACACCCTCTATCCCTCATTATAACTGATTGTTTCATCCTTCACTAGTTCCTCTTCCAGTGGCTTCAGACCCCACTGTTGAGTACTATTGGAAGGTCCAGTGCTATTTGAGAGGAAGGATGTTACGTCTTTTTAGGACACAAGCATTTGTTTTCTTTTTTCTCCCACGCAGAAAAAATCCACCTACCCACATGTATGCTTCTTTTCAATTGATTTATGTATGATGCTCATTTGATTACATGCGATTGCGATATATATTGGGAATTCTCTTGTTCATTTATCACTGTCATCACTATTTACACACATTCACTTTGCTAGTTGGACATCATAGGGGACCCACAAAATCCTCGTCGCTCCAGACGCTTGCAAAATCTCTCTCCTATCCTAGGAGGACTTCCTAGTCTCACGAACTCACCGACTCAACTATCTCATACCCCTGTGAGTGCTACTATTTTGGGATCAGCTTTGCTTGGTTCCAATGCCCAAAACCAACCATCCAATAACTCTCCTTCACAAGGAGGCAGGGGACAAATTTCTTCTCAAGGGAGAAGTACAATCCCACCAAACCCTCCTCAAGGGTCAGGTACAAAACCTACTCAAACCATGGCTGGAACTAATCCTCCACTTCCACCCCACATGCCATTTTTGGCCTCCTTCAACATACCTGATCCGAGTAATCTCACAAATGACCCTATATTGAATGACCCTACATGAACCAATATTCCTACCAAGCTACCTTCAGACATTCCCAAGTTTGAAGGGAAATAGATGGAAGATCCCGCCAACCATGTCATGAGCTTTCACTTATGGTGCTCTTCAAACAACATCATGGACAACTTCATCCATTTAATGTTATTTCAGCGCACACTCATAGGTCCATCAGCCAAATGGTATGTGGACGAAAAATCAGGGTCCCATGTGACTTTTGAATCCTTGGCCAAAACATTTTTGACCTTCTTTCAAATACCAGTTCGTCATGACAATGGTCTATAACTACTCTCTGAGTGTAAACAAACCTCAACCACACATATTGTCGACCACATTCATGAATGGCGTCAATGACGTAGTTTATGCAAAGCAGAAACCACCAAAGAACAATGCCTTGATTGGTTTCTCAGATCATTCATCTCTATCCTTGCCAAAGATGTGGTCTCCATCTTCCCCCAAACTGAAGAGGAAGCCATCAACAAGGCTCAACAGTACTACCTCATTTATGCTCAGTTAGGTTACTTATACATAGTACTACCTGACGCCCTGAGACCTGTACCATTCGGCTAGGACAAACCTGGGATGTCTCACTTGGCGGATGGATTAATCAGTACCACAACACACCATAATCCGTACATACAACCACCACCCATGTATGGTACACCCCAATATCCACCGATGTATGGAGGTCCATCTTACTACCCTCCTCCCCCTTACCAACAACCATTTACTATGGTCCCCCCTCCACCCATGATGCACCCAACCTCTCAACCTAGTTCATGTACTCCCTATACCTTAGCTTATAACATGGGCACTAGTGAAAGCGCTACGCCTTACTATGCACCCTACAAGTCATTGCCAAAAAATAATCCATATTTTCCATTTCCTGGTCCTCCACATCCAATTGCTCCTCCACAAGGACAACTGCACGCTGGGGTTAACTTTGTTCAACCCTCTCCCATTCAAAAATTTCAAAATTTTGAACAACTGAATATGGAAAATCCGACCCATCAGCCAAATAATTCCAAAAAGAAAGGAAAAAACTGAAAGAATAATAACCCAAGATGAGGCAGAAATAACCCCCAACAAACCCAACCTATTGGGGCCAACCAGAACTAGGGTAATCAAAATCCTCAAGGGGACAGTAAAAACAAACACCAAGGGAGGAACAACAATAAAAACCTCCAGACAAACTTCCCTTGTTCTCTTTGTGGTGAGAACAACCATTACACTCACCATTGCCCCCAAATGTTCGACTTCAAATGAATGAAAGATTCCATGAACGTGCCATGTCCTTCGACGCCACCTGCCCCTCAACAAGCCCCACACAAATATTTGAAACAACCACCCTCGACTGTGTTGAAAAACCCCATTCCACACCAAGGTTTGATGAATACCCAACAGGAGATGCATCCTGCCCCACCACAGATGGGACAATATCAAAACCCTGGAAACCCAACAGATCGCAATATCCTCCTAACTAGTGAAGAAGAAATTATTCTGCAAACGCACAGTCATCAATACAACACACCCCCTAAATCTACTCCCACCACTTCAGAATAAGCTCCAGATACATCTGGAAAACCTTTACTAATTCCCCACCCTAACAATGAACCCACCATTTGTATCCCTCGCATCCCGTTATGATGCAATGTCAACAACCCTCAGGCTAGGGTGGCACATAATTATAGTTTGGTCGATAACTTGGAACAATCCACTGCAACCATGTCAGTATTGGAGGTCCTCCAAACTTGTCTAACTCAACGGAAATCCTTAGTATCCGCCTTGGGGGTAGTTGGCCCAGCTGATACTAGATTCATCACATTTGATCTAGATTGTGGGGAACCTCGTTTCCCTGCTTTGGTATCTTTCTAGATACTAGTCAAGATTCAAAACATCACGGTTCATCGATGTATCATTGATGAAGGTGCATCCACATGCATCATGTCCAAAATTGTATGGCAGAAAATTGGCTCTCCTGAACTCATACCATCTGGCATCACTTTGAGAGATTATGACAGACAACCATCTTATCCTGAAGGAATCTTTCAAAATGTCCCCGTTGAACTTGGGGGAAAAACCGTCCTTATAGGCATTGAGGTTATCGACGCCCCACTCGATTACAACATCTTGTTTGGATGTAGCTACATGTATGCTATGAAGACAGTGACCTCTTTTGTATTTCGAACAATGATGTTCCCCCACAATGGAAAAACCATCACCATCGACCAAGTTTCACATTACGAGCCTAACTACTCCTCCAGCATCAATAACATCTTACCTCTTGTTCGTACTAGTTTCGATGCATATCCACTCATGGATATGGGTCCCTGAATTTCAAGGACCCATCTTTGCTGGGGGCATACCATGAAGCACCACCGCTCATACACCCCTCAACACAAGTGTGTGTCATATCTTCCAATGGAACTGAAACTGGAGATACCATTCCTCCCACAGAGGCTTCTCCACTCCCTAACATCCAACTAGTGGAAGAAATCCTACCTCAAGAATCCCCTGAGAACCCTACAACACAACTTACCCTCGATTTCACCTTCCCCCCAGGGTCAAATCCTAGTTTGGGAGACAATACCCCAAGCCATTACTCAAATTCCATTCTTCTACCTGCCACCGGGAGTACAATATTTCTAGGTAGCCGCAACGCTTACCCTTCCCAACATGGTGCTCGCCATTCTGGTATGGTATCTACACCCACCCGCATTGGTTCCTCAACCATCCCTCCCTCCCCAAACATAGGGAATCCCGATGCAGATTCCAGTACTAAATCAAACCACACCTCCTTCACCCCCACTTGCCAGCACCACCATGATGACTAGGGGCAGACGGAAGAAGAAAGATCCCATTGCTCCACATCCTCCCCAATTTCAACCTCCTTGCACACTCTGTGAGAGAGAGGGACACCCCAAAAATAGATGTCCCTCTCTCCCTAAGTTACATAATATGATCCAAATCCCTCAAGAAACCACATTTCTTGTTGTTTCACCAAGCACACCTAGTACTACCACAACATCCCCTACTACAGGCAGTAAATGGATGTGAACCAAATTCACATGTGCCATCTATTCAAAGCATGGCCACTACACTCATCATTTCCTTGTGCTACCTCAGTTTCAACATACACTAACAATAGTATGCCAAAGCTTTCAGCAAGACCCCTCTCCACCCATGTCATCAATTGCCCACATCACTGACATCCATTATGTCATGAAATCAATCAAAAAATGGATGAGGTGCCCTTGCTCTCTTTGTGACTCACTTGATTATTTCACATACCAGTGTCCTTCAATCATTGAATACATGCGTTATCAAATGATCCTTATTCAAAATCCGCCAACCACCTCACTTGATGTGATGCAGGTGATTCCCCCTATTCCTTCTCCAGATACTAATCACATCACCTCCCTTGAACTTGAGTCACTTCCCACCCCTCCATGGTTTATGGATAGTTTGTCTGAGGATTTTCCTCCAAATCCTCCCAATTCTCCGGTTCATTTTCCTTAGGAAATCTTACCCCCGACCACAATTTACAACGCACAATATCTAAAAATTTGGTTTATGACAAGCATGCCATCGCACCACAATTTTGATACCCCCTCTATGTCTTCACCACCCGAAGACAATTAGATGGTGATAGTCACCAATGTTACTCCCCTGGATCCCCTATATTATCTCTTTTTTCACTGCAACGAAGATATCCTCGAGGAGATAACTACCCCTGATTTCCCATGGAACGTGCTCCATCATAGAGCACTCTTTCTCTCACATGAAGCCTTTGACCCTCCTATCCAAGCCTCCATATGCGCAATCGAAACCAAGGATTTTATTCCATCGGGGAACATAGACTGGTTCAACAACCCTATCCTTGCCCCTGATGCTTTTGGAGAAGGCAACATGACCAACATTTCCCCTACTGTCAAAATTGATATTTCCATCAAACTAAGAATCATAGAGGAAATCAACATGGGCATCGCATTCTCCCCTAAAGAACTCACAACTTACAAAGCTCTCTTTCAGGAATACCGAGAAATTTTCTCCTAGACATACATAGAGATGCCTGGCCTCGATCCTTCTATCATTGAACATCGCATCGACACATGGCCTGATGTCACCCCAGTACGTCAAAAGAAATGACCACTTCACCCATCCAAATCCGCAAATATCAAAGCCAAAATTGAAAAACTATGTGCTACAGGGTTCATATACCCCATCGCACACATGTCATGGGTCTCCAATCCCCTCCTTATCAACAAAAAACAGGGCACTATTCACATCTGCACCGAATTTCGTGATCTTAATCATGCTTGTCCCAGAGAAAAATTCCCAACACCTTTCATTGACTAGATTATCAATGATTGTGCCATCCACGAGGCCTTGTCCTTCATGGATGGGTTCTTCGACTACAATAAAATCCAAATCCATCTAGCTGATTCGTATAAAACCGCATTTACTACCCCATGGGGTACTTTTTCTTATCGTGTCATTCCCTTTGGACTAAAAAATGCTAGTGCTATGTTCCAACGAGACATGAATTATGTTTTCCATGATCTCACTTGAATCATCCTCACTTACTTAGATAACCTCACTTCTCGCTCCAAGAAATGATCTTAGCATCTAGATGACTTACAAGTCGTCTTTCAACAATGTCGCCAGTACAATATCTTCTTGAACCCCCTCAAGTGCATTTTTTGTGTCACAGCCGGATGCCTCCTTGGGTTCATAGTTTCTCAACACATAATCACAGTGGACCCCCTCAAGGTCCAAGCTATCATAGAAATTCCACCACCTAGGAATTTGCACCAACTATAGAGCCAACAAGGAAAATAAAACTTTTTATGACTCTTTGTCCTAGACTACGCCACTCGCGTGCATGGTTTCCTCCACTTACTACATCATGATATACCATTTCGATGGGATGAACATGCCCAAACAACTTTTTATGATTTAAAAGAAGCACTATCCAATGCCCCTTTCATTAGTCCTCCTAACTATGATCATGACTACAACCTCTCCTTGTCGACCTCAGCCATCTCAGTAGCATAAGTTATCATCCAACTAGGAGATGATATTTACTACGTTAGTAAAAACCTTTTAGGACCATCCCTGAAGTATAATAATGAAGAGAAATTCTCCCTCGCAGTTGAAAAACTGCATCATTATATTCTTCTTCACACTACCAAAGTCGTGGTAGATTCCAACCCCATGCAGTACTTGCTTAGTCGATGAAAAATTAATGGTAAATTTGCTTGATGGATCATCATACTTTAGGAATACGACCTAGAGTTTTCAACTCCCAAAAGAAAGAAACAACTTGTTCTCACCGAGCTCATCATGACGTTTCCCTTAGACACTACAAGTTCACTTGTCAACACATATTTTCCCAACGAACACCTCTTCTACATCCCCTCGGATGACCCCTGGTATGGCGACCTTCTCATCTACCTTTAGATAGAGAAGTTTGGATCTCATCTCTCTCAAGATAATCATAGGTTCCTTCGCCATCAGGTCCCTCACTACCTCCTCATCGGTGACATTTTCTATCGATGTGGGGTTGACACCATACTCCGCTGATGTTTGACCATTGATGAAGCCGATAGAGTTTTGAACGATTTCCATAGTGGTGCCTGCAGTGTCCACCTCTCAGGTATGTCTATCATCCAAAAAATCATTCGAGCTGGATACTTCTAGCCCACATTGTTTCAAGATTGCATCCACGCTGTCAAGCGATCAAATGCCGACTTTATGTAAACAAAGCATGAGTGCCACCCGCTCTTCTACATCCAATCATCATTTCTAACCCCTTCTGCAAATGGGGCATAGACTTCATGACTTGCAATCCTCCATCTAGAAATGGACACAAGTACATCATCGTGGTAGTAGATTACTTTACCAAATGGGCTGAATCCATGCCTACCTTCAACAACATTGTTGACACAACAATGCACTTTTTATTCAGCCACGTCATTACCTACTTTGGAGTCCCACTATAGTTAGTCTCCAATCATAGTAAATACTTTGAAAATGATATCTTTGTCAAAATCTCCTCAAGGTTAGGATTTTCCCATGAGTTTGCCTCCCCATACTACCCTCAGTCCAATGGACAGGTCGAGGTGGTCAACAAAGTCCTCAAAACCATGTTGCAACACACTGCCAACAAACATATGACCAATTGGCATCATATGTTGTTTTCATCATTATGGGATTATCACACAATAGTGAAAAATGCCACTGGTTTTACACCGTTTCATCTCAAACATGGGATTGAAGCCACCCTCCCCATTGAGTGCGAAATTCCCACATTGCGCACCACCATCGAACTATTGCCTGGCACTTCTCCAATGGAGCAGCGCTTACTGAACTTAGAGTCACTGGATGAAGATTGTCGGTCTTCATTATAGAACAATGAGGTAGATAAAAAATGGTCTAAATCCACCTTTGAACACCATGTATACCTTCACTCATTCAATGAAGGAGATATCATCCTAGCCTACGATATCGCTAATGATACTTTCAGCCATGGGAAATTTGAGTCATTATGGCATGGAACCTACATTGTCCAACACTACCTCACTAAAGGCGCATACATCCTTGCCTCTCCATAAGGATACCCTCTCAATGATCCCTTCAATGGGTTGTACTTAAAGAATTTTTACACTTGAGCATAGTCATCCTACACTAGGATTTTTCTTTGTACACATTTGTAGAGCTTTTAGTCTTCTTTTTTTACCTCTACTCCTCATGTTTGATCCACCATTTGTGTTATTGACAGATGTCTCCTCCATCGGCCTACCACATCGGTTACGATGACGGAGCTAGCCGTTGGACACATAATCATGCTTCGACCGCTTGGGCCCTCTACACCCCCTCACATGAATTGCTCCACTCTAGTAGCGTATGTTTGGGCTCGACAACCAACAACCAAGAAGAATATGCAGCCGTCATTGGCCTCCTTTCCAAGGCCAGTCACCACCACATTCGCCACCTTATCATCTTATTAGATTCCCATCTTGTCGTCCTGTAGCTCAACAATGTATACTGTGTCTGCGATCCTTGCCTCTTTCACAAATACCTGCAAGCTAGACTTTTATCTCGCAATTTTGAGTCAATTACATTTACACACATTCCACAAAAATTTAATAACATAGTAGATAACATGGCTAACTTAGTGTTAGATTGGCATTTATCACATCAAGTCATCATCACACATACATAAACCATCAAAATTATGTCACATCATATAGATTAGACATCATAAAAACATAACAAAATATCATCACATGTAAACATCACATAGATCCCAAACATGTATATATATAACGATCAATGTTTCATTAATGTCTACAAAATAGTACAATATGTACATCGCTCATAGGCAAGTGATCCCCCCTCACCCCTATAGGTACAAAATGGGTGTCACATTACCCTATACAAGATGGGCTCGCAGGCCTATATAAATACAAAAATATACAACACAACACTCAAGGTGCCCCTACAACACTACCACCCGGTCCTCTATCTACAGGAGGTGCCCCACCATCTAAGGGTCCTCCAGGTCCAGGGGGTAGTCGCCCAGTCATCACTACCCCCGCTACAACTGCTCTATGGATCAGAGTCCTCTACTATGTAGGGCCACCCACACACTTCTCTAGGACTCTCTCATCCTAGATATGGGACCACATGCCCTCAAGCACACCTTGTAGCACCACCTCCAATCGACGTCGAAAATCCTCTAAATACTCGCCAGCCTCCACGTGAGGTGCATGAGATGGCCCTGCACCTGGATCGTCAAATATGCACCTCCTGTCGGCTCTCACCTCATCTATTTTCCTCACACCATCCTCATCCCTCCAACGTCGATCTCCCACCCGGGGCTCTACTCGCGACGGTCTCACTCGACCCTGACGAGCTGAATCTCCAACCAACTCTGCCTCTCGGCCTCACGACCCCACATCTGAAAAAACACAAACAAACATAGAATCAACATCCATACATATAAAATTATTCTACACTATCAAAATCACAATACATAAGTACACCAACATACCTCTATGGTCCAAATCCTCTCTTGGAGGCAACACCATATTCGGATCATGCCGGAAATCCATCCCACCATATGGGAGCTGTAGTATAATCTATGGCATATGGATCCACACACGTGCCAATGTGGCCGTAAAGTAGTGGCCACCCTCCCCTCTTCATGACGCACCAAAATCGATTCCCATCACATCAGTCATGGCTCCCATGCCCTAGCAACCGATAGCAACACTCTAGGGTGCAACATGGGAACCCTCTCCAAAAACCACACAATGAAGATCAATCCAAAGGAAAACTCACCGGATTCAGTGGTCTGACACCGGTGGAGATGCCCCATCATATTGGCATGAAGCATCAAGCCCTAGGTAAAAAAATTGCCATCCATCACTCTCTGCATAATCCTTAGCTGACCACCATTGATCTGTTGAGTCGCTAAGGATTTGTGGATCCTCACAATCATCACTGTGATGCATTGATGCAAGAGATCATCCATCGCCTCGATGCAGATGACTGAACCTGACATAATGTTTGGCCTCAAACAAAAAATATGTGCCAAGTCTACCAAGTGTACATCCCCTAGAAAATGGGGATCAATAGGTAGGACCATCCCTCGAAAAGGGGGCCCTTTCAAGAAATATACATCCTCCATAGTCGAGAATTTCAACCACTGCCCCTGCATAATGAAGCACTACAACTCAGTGCTCCACATTGAAATCATATACCGAAGCAGGTACTCCTGTGACCATATCAGTGGGTAGTCGAAGAACTTGAGTAGCCCATAGGCTGCCAAGATTCTCTGAATGCCTAACTCCTCTCTCACCGCCTCCCTGAGGTGCTCCCACTCCCACTCCCTCTAGTGGATTGACATGATGAAATGATCACCTACACCCACACAAAAAACACTTGATCAACAATCCTCATTCATTACCAAAATCTTCAAAAACTACAAGTTTGTTAAAACCCCCCAACTTTGCCTCAAGTGCACGACTGTCACCCCCATAGGCGCGCACATATGTGCACCTATTCTTCACACAGCTGTGCATCCATGCACAACTGTCGAAAAAATAGAGGTGCATTAATGCACATATGTCACACCCACATGTGCACATTCATGCACACTTGTTCTCTACACAACTGTGCACTAATGAGAAACTATTTGAGAAACAACTGTGCACAATGAGAAACTGTAATTCAGACAGGTGCACATCACATGCACACCTATTTTTCCCACCCACGCACCCCCATGCACGGATTTATTAAGTAAAACCACACATCATGCATGAGAGAGGGAATTTACCGATGCATCTCAACACGGGTATCCTTCCTTCTCCCATGCACTAGTGGGCCCATCCATACAAAACGCCCTAGTATGACCATCCATACTACCCTACCCAACAAGTAGAACCTATCTACTGTGCAATAGGATGAGACCACTAACCTAGCTACCACAACTCCTGGATTGGTCGGCTCGAACTTCCTTTATCTCAAAATATCCTCTAAAACCTCTTGTCAACTCACTATGGAAGTAGGTGAAAATGAGGTGGCATTGTGGCCCCCACAACTATATATAGTCCTCTTTTCCAAACTTCCACACTAAGTTATAGGAGCTCCGAGTCTCTGTTTTCCGATCCATCTTCAGCCATGGGATCAGGATCCTACTGCCTACACAGTCACATTCCCCGGGTCACCATCCACACTCAGCCCCGGGGGAGAATTTTTCTCACATCACGTCCAGGTATGCATGATCATGTTCAAAATGATAAAATAAATATTATATGTTCTTTATCTTTAGATATTGGTCACATTGGGTATTCGGTTTTAATGTGTGTAAGTACTTGGTCATCACAAATCAGCACAACCCCTTTAGGTATATGATCAACACTGGCATGTAATCATTCCCTCTGAATACCAATTGCATCTCCCAGTCACACCCTTCAAAATTCACCTTTAGGATCCTCACATTCGGCTCTACAGTATTGTCACCTCCACTACATTTAGATACTGTCACTCGGTAGAACTCTCCCCCACATGGGTTGTCCCAATCATAGTCCCCCTTGGCACTTTGACACTCATGCTATGTTTACCCCCTAGGGATGGGAGTCCCAATAGTCTTACACATTTATGAGAATTAGCCACATACTCCTTCTCATCATTTTTCTAGATTTCCCAATGGACTCCCAAGTTATCTCATCATGGTTCTATTTTGACTGCACCTTCACAGTATCATTAACCCTCCATTTCATCCATAATTAGTTTTCCCATCTGTATATTTCCCTCCATTCATTTACCTCATATAGAAAGCCACCCATGGGGCCCCCATCCTCCACCAATCCTCCACGCAACTTGCACCCTCACAGGCCAAGCCATCTTTCACTGGGGCACCCATTTCTATATCTTTACACTCATCCCAAATTATTCTTTATTCATGTGGTAATTGTAAAAAGTCTTTGTTTCGAACATTTACTTAGCTTTTCATTGTCACCCTTGATGACCTTCTTTTTCTGAAAAATAAACCCATGTCTCCCTTGGTTGGGGAATTCACTATCCTATTCTCATATTGACATCATCCATAAACCCCAAGTATCCCACAATCCATGTACCCTTGATCTTTGAGTTTTCCCACTTTCTCATGCCTCTAGCACAATTTAACCCCATTTCTAGTTGTCCCCATGACACTAGATACAGTTTCACGGTTGCTTCCAATCATCCTTCAAACATACCCCCAACCAAGGGAAGTCTTGAGTCTGACCACATATTGACTTTGTTCATGTTCCTTATCAGTTCCTGATCTTATCCAGTGGATTTCATGAATCCATTTTTCTTCTTGGAGTGCATCTCCCTTTCTGTCGACATCAACATAGTTTCCAGAAGGGTGACAATATCTTGACTCTCATTAAATTTACAATGAGGAGTCTTAGATGGAACAAATAGAAGCATCATTTCTCTCTGCTACTGTTGACCCCCATAACATTCGAATTCAACATAATCTCATGTTACGGTGGGTCTTACTATGTGACTATTGTAGTTGTTTTATACTAGCCGAAGATCTTTGAATTTGTTAGGCCATCAATGCCTACGAGTCATCGACACTTATTATAGGTGTCATTGCCTCTTTTCAGAGTATGTTCACCATCAGAATTGTCATCTTCCACGATCAAACCACCCTGGAGGGCGTTGCAGTTATCTACATAAGCATACAACTTCAATTATTTTTGAGCTACATGACACAAGCATGGGGCATGCCCTCCTTGTTTGTATACAAATTTTATTTTCTCCACCTAGAGAAAGGTTAGGGTCCCACAATTTCCCCTCTCCTTCCAATGGATCACTATTGAAGTTCCTATCAACACTCTTCATTACAATGGTACTTTTAGTAGAAGAAACATTGATGTATTTTGGCTATACATATGCTCCTAACCTCACACATCAGGGGGCATCTGTTATCACTGAAATTTCATCCACAACATCGCATGCAAATGGTTACAAGAATACAACATATCCAAACACATATTAGTTCACCTACAACACCAAAACTTCATTTCCAAGAGGCAAAAACTATACAACTAGTCAAAAAATTGGCATGCTCTAAAACACTAAAGGAAGTGTGTGCACAGTGCGTGGGACAAAGAAGCCCATAGAGCACACAATGTGCCATATGCATGTCTGTGTACGTGAAAATTTGTGCACTCCTGTAAATGACACATTTATGGTTCTTGTCGACCCCTCACCCACTTTTGGACTAGCTCCCAACTTGATTTGACCCTCAAATCCGAGATGAATCTGAATGGGGGGCTAGTCAAAGACCTAAGGATGCCCTAAAGGGGGGTCCACACTAAGAACCAATTGGATATTTCCTCAAATACATGATATAAAAGGAGGCCATGGGTGCACTAAGAATTTAATAATATCATAGTATTGTTATGCTGCCTCTATTCTCCTTCAAGAAACCTCTTTTCTTCTTGGAGTATTCTAGCATCATCTCAATAAGATATTAACCTCACCTCTTGAGGGAATAATATTGGATTTCTTCACCATTTTCTTTATAGTTTATCATTGTAATAAGAGATCTCACATATGGGAATCAAGAGCCCTCCCAAGGAGGAAGAGGGGATCCATAAGTACTCCTTTCTCTACGGTGTTTTCCCACTAATATAGTTATCCATTGGTGGAATGATTATTGGTCATTTGGTTGATTGATCTTGGTTCAAGGTTTCTTATGCATTTTAGTTTCATTTCCTTAGTTATTTTCCTAGTTTTTTCTAGATTAGTTGTTTATTTATTTCATGTGTTTGGATTGATTAATTCATACACTAACCTCTATCCTGTCTAGCATGCCCAACTAGACTTGTAAGTGCCCTTCTTTTTCTCATTCAAGTGGCGAAAAGGACACAACAAGATTCATTGAACACAATTATTTGAGTGGAGGAAGAGGGAATCTTGACACCCAACCAACCTAAGTAAGGATTGGGGGTTTTAGGGACCTAACCTCCCTAACCTTTCAACTGGGTAGAATAATATATTTCCATGTAATAAAGGTCAATATTAATAAGGTCTAGCAATAAGGATGAATAAGTCAAATGTAAGAAGACCTAATAGAACCTTCCACTTCTAGAAGGATATTCCTCTAGATTGTTCTTTTGTATAGATATATTTAACATAAATAGGAGTAGAGGGTGTGGGAATTTTTTTCTTGAATAATTATTGTAATAGAGATCTGAGCTGCTGAAGGTTGCACCCTCGAAGAGGCAAGTGAACATTGTTTCCTATCAATAAAGGTATAATTCTAGAATTGTGGTTCCATATAATTTATTGTTCTACTGTTATCTCTCCAATATTTCCTTATTTTGTTGCTATCTCAGTGTTATTATCTTCATTATTTCTCTTTTATACTAATATAATAGACCTGGTACCTTACAAGTGGTATCAGAGCACTTTCCTCGACAAAACATTGTGGGTTAATTTTTTTCCAGGGTAGAGACGTATTTTGTCATCTTAAAGCTACATAGATCTATCATTATGCGCATAAACCCATGGCCAGGAACTAATACACATAGGAAATATAAGTGGTACTTAAGCACACATGTTTTGTACCCCTTCGAGTGGTAGCGCATCAGACAACACTTGTATACAGATAGACCTAGATCTCCTAAATCCCTCTATAGATAAACTGATTGGCCACGTGATTGCCATAGTTCAATTGAGAACAACACTCGGGAAGATACTCTCTAGCACATGGGTAGTCGAGTAGTAAAACTAAGTGAACAATCTAGCCTCCTTAGTTGGTGCCCTAAGATATTGGGCTGAGTACTATTGTTGGACCCCGCACATATATCAAAGATCTATAACAAAAAGAAAAACCTTGTCTGTAGAACCCTTGAATACCCTAACCCTTGGGAAGGAAAGATAAATAGGACAAATAAGACCTATTGCCATGCAATCGTGCCTCCTGCATTATGGTTGCAAAATTACTAAATATTACTTCCTGTTAAGAATTTGGGCATTTCAACACTGCAATATTCTTCAGCTCGGAGTATAACTTTGTAGGAGTAAAAAAAAAAGTATAGTGGTCCTGTTTGGGTCATATAATTATAGGTGACTCGATTCTTCGACTGTTGATTTGACATTTCTCCCGTGATGATGAAGTATGGCTCAGTTGATCGCGTTTCCTTTCTCCATTCTTTTCACTCAATTCCCCATCACCCTGCTGTATCCTTCATACACGCTGTGCCCTCACTCCCTTGTCCTGTGGCCCCATTGACTACTTTTCTTGCCACCCATCCATGAATAAACAGACTTAGGATAAAAACATTAAGTTAATAATACTAGCAATAAAGTTAGTTAGATTAAATGAGTAAGGTTAGTATAGTTAGGATAGGTTAAACTAATAAATAAATAACTATTTAATAATTAATTAATTATTAATTAATTTAATAAATCTAGGTTAGTAAATAGTTAGTATTTAGATTAATTAATATTTTAAACAAAAATAATAAAAAACAAATTAATAAAATATATAATAAAAAGCAATAAAACAAAACAAAAATATAATACAAATTATAATCTAAAAACATTTAAAATAAAACATAAATCAAATATATAAAAAAAAAATATAAAACAAATAAAAAAAGAAAGAACAAAACATAAAAAATACGTAACAAATCACATATTATAAAAACTAAAAATTAAAAACAAATAAAACTAAACTAACCTAAGTCTACCCATACCCCATCTACCTCACGTCACCTCCACCTACCATACATCACACTCCACTCACCCCCCTCAAACCTCACCCCTACGTCACCACCCACTCACACCTCCCCACTCCCGCCCACACCTACCTCCACTACCTCCATGCACCTTACACCTCACGGCCCCCCTCCAAACCCACATAAGTTTAATCACACGGTCCATAAACTTTCCGGACCCCCCCTCACTATCCGAGCTTTAACGAGAGGGGGGGGGTCCGAAATTCTCATTAAACTTCTTGCAATTCCCTTACATTACGTATCACATCAAAATGAATCTACGGCCCATAAAAATTTCGGACCCCCCCTCACCATCCGAAATTTAATGAGAGGGGGGGGTTCCGGAATACCACCCTCCCGTAAAAAAACCACTTTTCTAAAAAATTTACCATTTTTGCCTGTTTTACTACGTCTTCTTACGGAGGATATTATGAGAAAAAGGAGACGGATTTTAAAAATAAAAGAGATTTTTTTGATCGGCACGGGATGAAGAACAAAAACCTCTCTCATTTTTTGCAGCGGAGTTACGAGCAGGGAGAATCGAAGACATCTTCGAGGCCTATTTTTCCAGATTTTCAATTTTCCGTTTCAGTCCCAATCTTACAGGAGCTGTTACGGCCAGATGGGGATGAATTTGGCGAAACCAAAGGAGGTTTTTGTCCAGAACATGCCCACCTACAATAACCTCTTTCTGTTTTATCCCATGTGTCATCATTCAAGAGAAAAACAAGTCTGTTCGTACCCCTTTTTCGCAGAAAACCGGTCCGTCTTTCATGGCAAAAAACTCCAAATTTGGTGGGAGTGGTGGCTATTTTTGGCCGAGGCGGTTAAACTAACTTCCGAAACTTATTGAGATGATCTATCCTATTTATTCATATGATTTTAATGTAAAAGGGTTCAACCTATGGAAAGATTTTGGGCCCTTTTTGGCTGGACTGTGGGCCTTGTTACTTCAGGAGGTTTCTCTGTAATTTTGGAATGACAAATCAGTGATGGAGGAAATAATTTACAGGATTAATGTGTAGCAGGGTTGGTGGTGTGTCCCTTGTCTGTTTTAAATTATCTTTCTGCTATCATTCAAGCATTTCCATTTCCTATTATTGAAAAACAGTTAATGGAGAAGAATTTATGCGTGCATACTCTTTGTCCAAATTTTTCAATAATCTTTATGTTTTCCTCTAAAACTCAGTCTATGAATTCTTAACTGCTCATTTGCTCAGCTTTTCCTTCCCCTTTTCTTCCTCAAAATCGACACTCTTTAAACTTGATTCGATCCAATAGTTGTTACTATCTTTCCCTGTGGAGACATTTACCTCTCGATTTGAGTTGATCATTGTCTTATAAACCGACCCCATAGCCCAATGGTGATCTGAAAAACTCGTCAACCACATCCTCATCTAAATATTTTCAAAAATCCAAACCCATGTACTTTCATAGCTAGCCTAATATCTATTAAAACAAATCTATATCATACAAAGAGATCCCTCTCTGAGTCTTGGAGGGTTAGATCCAAGACTCGAAGTGGTTTTGATGTTGCCTCTGTGACTGCCTTACA